>CM043114.1:18392361-18620664 GCA_023701765.1 Hylyphantes graminicola | reverse complement strand
TAAACTTCGAAAATCAAGTAAATCTAAGTTTTTTGTTAGATTTTTTTACAAAAAATGATTAATATTTTTGATTGAAGGTAGGCGCTAATACCCAAAATTTCCCAAAATTCATAAAATTTTTACTATTGGCTGCTTTTAATTTTTTCCAAATTTGGCATAGTGATTTCAAAATATAATGAATAATACTATTTTAGGCTTTTGTTTTTATTTAAAATATAATTTATTTATTTTTAAACGGTGGATGTGTTTTTCTTTTACTAAAAAAAAGAAGTTTACGCCAACAAAGTCTACCACATTGAATTTTCATCATATAAACATTAATCACGTGTTAAATTCTTCGTTTTGAACTGATGCATGCAATGACCCTCTAGAGTTGCATACAAATTACAAGAAAAGAAGCTGTTAAGAAAAATGTTATAAATTAACCACAAAAAAAAGGATTTTTTTCGATTAACTTACATTTTGGACATTTAAAAAAAAAAATTGTTATACTTACACCAGATGTTAGAGGTTCATGACACAGATATATATTGAAATAGCATCTGTGAAAAATTTCAGGTAAATTAATGTAAAACTTTTTATGCTAGAAGGTGCCCTCGTAAACCCCTTTTTTTAGTTGAAAAACGCCGTTTAAAATAAATCTATTATATTTAAATAAAAAAATTGCCCAAAAAGAATTGTTCATTATATTTGAAATCACTATGCCAAATTTGGAAAATATTAAAGTAATAGTAAAAATTTTAGAATTTTGGGTATTCGCCTACCTTAACTGCTATTTTTTGCAAAATAATTATGCTTTATAATAACATTTTTGGAATTCATTTTAACAGGCAAAAGAGCCTGCCCAGGAGAACCGATGGCCATGATGGAAATGTTCCTCTACTTCACTTCGATCTTGCAAAAGTTCCAAGTTATATTTCCTGATGGTTATAAGCCTACATTTCCAGGCTGACTATTGAAAGTGACATATAGGCCGGATCCCGTACAAAATTCGATTCGTTGGCAAGAGTCTGAAGCCGACATATGTTGTTTTCATTTATACAAATTACCATTCATACAATGTAAAAAGTCTTGTTTTTACAGAAAAAAACATGTTCAATTGCTTTGACTGCCATATAATGCAATTATGTGTTCTTTTTTCATCTTTGATAATTGTTGTAAATTTTAATTTATACTAATAAACTTCGAGAACTTTGTTTTCATTAGTTGTTTAGAGTTTTACTTATCTGAGAATTGGGGTCTGGTAAAAGGCAATCGAAATTATTTATCTGAAAGTGAGAACTTCTATATTACTTTAAGTTCAGGAAAATTAAGTTTAAATAATTTCAATTCCTTTTAAACTAACACTACAAATACAAAAACTGACGACCCACAACAGACCAGAAGCTCACTGTCCTATTGGAATATGACGTCACGAAATCATAAATTATATCCTTGTCTGTAAATCGCAACCTATAACTTGTTGACGGTTAGCTTAACCTTCAATGTATATAAAACCCAAGGTCCCGAATAAACGTTGTTGTTTACACCACACCTGTGTCATAAGCTACTATACCTGATACCGAAACTATATTATATTTAAAATGTTTATCTAAAAGTTTTAGAAGTGGAGGACAGGAGGTGTTAAGAGGACAGGGGAGGCAAAAAAATGTCAAAAAATAATCGAATTTTGGTATATTTTATATAAAAAGTTAATAGCGTGAACTTTTACCTTTAAGAACATTTAAGAAATATTTACTTTTAAACGAATCTGAAAGAATTCGAAATTCAGTTGGAGTTTTCGTAAACACCGAAATCGAAAATCGATATGTTAAGTGGAAGTTATTTCTTTCGTTGCTTGCCTTCTTCTCCATGAGTGTTTTTAATGGCTTTGTCGTATATTCGAATTGTTCCATCGTGATTCAAAAATTTGTGGTATTGCTTTGAAATTGTGGAAAATTGTGGAAAATTGTTATTGATAATCTTTAAAATATAATTGTGCATGGATTTTGAAATCTGATAACATTTTTTAATATTTTTCTCAGTTTTTACTTTTTGCATATCACGAAAAAAAAATCAAAAATTCCAAGTAACATAAAATTTTTTAATTCTAATTAATTAACCAATAGGACAAATAAAAAATCCATGCACAGTTTTGTTAACATATATTTAAATATCTTATATAAAAAAAATTAGACATTTTAGAAAAAAATGAATCGCTAAGGAGCATTTTAAAAACAGTTAAAAAAAGTAATTTTTTTATTAAAAAAACTATTGCATATTTTTCTTTTGTTATTTTGTATTTTCTTTAAATTTTATGTCCCTGAGCTACAAAAAAATTTCATCCATTTCGGTCTGTAACTTTAAAAAAAAAATTATTTGCCTCCCCAGTCCCCTTAACTTGTTTTTAATTGTGTCTCGGTTTATGATAGTTATCGCTCGACTTGATTTATGGCCGCACTTTAGCGCGAGGATTGTTTCCTCCAATAAGCCTTCTAAACCGGCAACAACGGCACCAAGAAAAGAAAACGTGGGAGGATTGGATTCAACAATTTGAATTTTACAAACTGATGGTGGAATTCTCCAAATAGGACGACAATGTTGAGGTAGCTATGCAAATGTCAGAAATTGGCTAAGAGGTTTTGTCAATATATAACACTTTTCCCACAAAAAAAAAAAAAAAAAAAGAAAACAGATTTGAAATCATTGAAAGAACATTTTAAGAAATAATTCACTCTAAAGGCCACTGTCGCATATGAAAGGTTTATCTTTAACCAAGTTGTCCAAGTTGCTTCGCAAGCGTTAGAAGAATTTTATACTGATTTCCTAACAAAAATTCAGCCTAGCGAATTCGGCACTGTAAAAGACAGCCTTATCAACAGTTAAGATTACTTGAACAATTGAATTACGTCGATTCTTTATTAAAAATTAATTAAAAAAAACATTAGTAAGTTAAAAAAGTCCTCGGTGCATATTTTCTTCCCTACACAAAATATATAAAGCTGTTTTTCTTGTACTGGTTAAAAGGAACTGCCTTGTACTAAAGGTAAACGAAGATTGTGCTTATGAAACAATCATAAGAAAAGTGCTTACTTATGGTTCAGAAACCTGATGGGCCATGACACAATATCTGAAAATAGACTGGCTATCTTTGAAAGAAAGTTTTTGAGAAAAAATATGGGTGCAGTGAACATCAATGGTATATGGAACCATAGATATAACAGTGAACTGTATAAGATATGTAGAGAGGCAGATATCATCAATTACATAAAAGTCAACCGGATGAAATTTGCTGGACATCTGTGCAGAATGAACCGTGACTCTTTAACGTCAAGATTCTTCCACTATAATCCAATCGGCGCCAGGGCAAGAGGAAGGCCCAAACTACGATGGATTGACAGTGTGACGAGGATTTTAGAACGATAAAAGTGCAAAACTACCGGTCGTCTTCCAAAACAAAATCGGAATGGAAGAAGATTCTGAAGAAGGCCCTGGCCCACAAAGGGCTGTCGAGCCAAAAAAGACGAAGTTTTTCTTATATGGTACAAACAGCAACTTCTAAACAGCGATTAATCTATTAAAAATATCCAAGCAACTAAAGCAACAAGCAAATTAATATTCCTTCACATTGCAAAAAAGTATTTGCAAGTTTAAAATACATTCATGTCAGTTATGATGCCCCCAAACATATCTACATATTCATGAGATGGAAATCTGTATATGGAAATTGTACAATTATTTTTATCTGTAAACCATAAGAGAAAATATTTTTTAGGGTTATATTTATAGATAAGTTCTAAAAATAGTCCAACAACTATTGTGTTACAAAGAAGCAGAATATCAGAATTCTTATCGGAATATTTTAGTGATATGCATAGCTACACATAATTGATTTTTTTTACAAACGATACGTCATTGACTGCTCGTTTAAGTTTCCAAGACTTTTTCAAAAAAGTAAACTATTATCAAAAGTAAACTACATTGTCACATAACTTCCCACATGTGCTATCTCACTTTGCACAACGGCTCTTTAGCTTGTCTACTATGTCCATTCCGAGTTTGTCATTATTGCTTCGCCATTTGCTTAAAAATTGTATTGAGCTCTTACTGATTGCGTAAATAATGATGCCGCAAGATCTGCTAATTGAAATCACAGAATATAGAGCTTCGTCGATGGCTATTAAGGGGTCATAGGAGTCTTAAAAATGTGCAAAGAAGGTACTACAAAGTATAGTTTGATCTTTCATGTATTTTTTAACTACTCAATATATAAGTATAATTTTTTTTATATGTAATTCCATAAGATTTATTTAATATAAAACAAATGTTAAAATTTATGTAACTTTAGCAAAACTAAATAAAAATATTAAACATAAAGCAATTTTAACACATTGGGATTAGGCTTGCGCGGCAAATTTTGAGGTCAAAAATTGAAAAAAATGACCAAGACAAAAGACCTGTATATGTACAAATATGCAACAAAACAAAGACTTTATACCCATCATCTTCAATTTTAATTAGAAAATTATAAAAAAAAATTTTAAATCAAAATTAAAAAAATTTATTTATTAATTTTTTTAGAAAAAAAGTTCGCAAAATAATTTCTAATTAAAATTGAGCTAGAATTTAGGTATAAGTCCTATTGTGTACATATTGGGTACAAATAGTAAAGCCATTTTCTTGGTCATTTTTTCAATTTTGAACCTCAAAATATTGCCGCGTAAGCCTAATCCCAATGTGGTTCAAATAGCTTTATGTTTAAATTCATTATTGTAGTTTTGGCTAAAGTTCATAAATTTTAGAATATGTTTTATAATGAATAAATTTTGTAAATTACATATAAAAAAATTATACTTATATATTGAGTAGTTAAAAAATTACATGAAAGATCAAACTATGCTTGTAGTACCATCTTTGCACATTTTTGAGACTCCTATGAGCCCTTAATTCAGATCTACAGACTGAACATAAGTTTGAGTTTCTTTTTTATAAAGTTTTGCAATGCCATCGAGGATTATTACAATTACGGAAGTTTTCTTTCAACCTCCGATGGGCTGCAAAGGAATGACGGGTCAATGAGAAAAAAATATTATTACACCACTCCACTTTTCCATGGTCGTGTTTACTTATATCAATGAATATCCAATCTGCACCTATTGGGGAACTATGAATGTTTCTAAAGCCAATTGTTTGAAAGCGCCGGATGCATATCTTTCTTAAGCCTTGGTTTCCTCGGAGTCTGTCGCCAGGAAAATGCGACCGCTGTTATACGTGGATGACGTCACTCTATTGGCCAACGCTACATCGGAACGTTACGTTGACACGAAACTAGAAACCTAGCGAACTCACTCAACTAGCTCTGTTGTTGTTTTGGTTTTCGTCTTTGCATGCCAAAAATGGAAAATTTAGGTTCTTCGTGATTTCTCACAAAATCAATTAGCATTTCTTTCTTGGCAAGCTTAAAACAAACCTCGCCTTCCGCCATTTCCTCAAATTTTTAATTATGGGCAAGCACACCGCACAACAGCAAAAAACGCTGTCACCAGGATTTCCCCAACGCACTCAACAGCAAAGCAATCTATCGGTCGTGTTGAGTTGTCCGGCAACGCTCCCGAGGAAACCACTCTAGCGTAATCAATGCCCGTAGTTTGTATGACGTCACTCACCGCACTTGTCTGACCGTTTAAATCTGTTGACGGACTCCGAGGAAACCGAGGCTTTACTTCTGAAGAATAGTAGTATGAAAGAAGAATCTTGGAATCTCCACCAGTGGCTTCAGGTGGGACCCCAAAATACACGATTCAACTTCAGGCTCTACACTCTCAGAAATTACACTTTAATTTTTGACGATTCATGAATCCTCAAGCCTCATTTCGTTAATTTTGAGGATTGTTTCTACAAAATATGGCGTGACTTTTGAGTAAACGCGAATCCTCACTTTTACGATCGTGATTTGACGATTCTGTATCTTGATTCTGAAGAAATTGAATCTCATTGTTGCACTCACAAGCTCAAAAATTACGAAATATTTCTTTAGATTAGATGACATTCAAATCCTCCTAAAAATGACGATTCAAATGTCCTCACTTTGAGGAAACGAAAACTCGGAGCATTTGCCAGTAAACGAATCGTCAAAATTAAGGAAAATTCTTCGTTTTTGATCATTCATTTTTGAAAGTGTAATTGATTGTTTATAATAAAGCAAATTTCAATAAAATAAAACCTTTTTGAGTAAAATTCGGCTTCGAAAATATGTTTTAGATTTCTTAATTATGCTTCTGACAATCCGCTTGAAAATGATATTAAATTTTATTCTCCAGATTTCTACCAAATATTTTCATCATAATACAAATACAATAAGTACATATCTTTACAGACAAAGTTAAGTAATTGAAATTTAATTTGCGTAATTCACTACCACTGCATTTGTTTTGTTTTACTATTCTTCTTCCATAATCGTTGTGAACTTAGTTGTGATGCGCGATGCTGAAAATAATTTAATCACAATACTTATCATTCGGAAATACGAATATTGACAACAGGGGGAAATGAACAAGGTCAATTTCAAGTTTGCTGTGCCATGCGACGCTTGTTATGTATTATTCTCATATCACCTTTTCAACCATAAAAGATAAATTGAAATTTATCAGATACTTTTGTTCGAAATTAGGAATATCAACACCCTTTTTTTTTTCAAAAATCATTTGCACCAGAAGTAATTTGGATTTGTGTTCTGTTGCTCGAAATCTGATTTATTTTTTCTCATTGAAAGAATCGACTTCTGCACTGAAAACTAGATTTGTGAAAAATTAAATATTTCTGTCGTTCGGAAGTGGAAAAACTTCCAAAAAAATCAAAAAATCAACGCGAAAATCCAAAAATCAACTTTCCACGATGTCGCAGATCCAGGCCTCGATATGGGCATTCGTCACGCGTGCTCGAGCGTTCGAAAGCGAGATTTTGATCGCGCTGGTCGTCCTGGTTGTTTCTTACTTTCTTCTAAATGCCTGGAGGGAATGGAGAAATTTGCCGCCGGGCCCGTATGGGTTGCCCATTGTGGGCTACTTACCGTTCCTCTCTGATCCTTTTTGGGATTTTCATAAGCTTGGGGAGAAATATGGCGACATTTTTAGGTAAGCTGTTATTGAATTTTTTCAATTATTATTGTCGTTGTTATCATTATTCTTGTTATACAATATCATTATGTATTATTATTACCAAGAAAGTTATCACGATTATTAGAGTTATGAAATTATAATAGTATTATTTTCATTATTATTATTATATAATTTGGTTATAATATAATTATAATTATTAATGTTAGTGGTAGTAATTATAATTATTATTGTTAGTAGTATATTAATAATTATTATTGTTAGTAGTGTAATAATAATTGTTATTGTTAGTGTTATTACTATTAATGATTATTGTTATAATTAATATTATAATCAGACGGAACGGTCGTTCCGCCCGCCGATCTCAAAATGACGCCAAGGGCAAACGGCAGTTATGTATATATACAGGAAATATTTCGCTATGTTAACAGCGAAATCGATTTTATTTTTTACCAGCAAAACTAAAGTTCCTAGAACAACTTAAAAAATACAGTAGACAGGTTTCGTGGAGAACTTTAAATAAAAAAAATTTGGTTATTCTAGTATCTCATTCAATAAAAAACAGCGGAGAAAAAAATTATGGAAATTTTCGAAAATGAAATCTTTCGAGCAGTTTTAGAGGGGTCAAATTTTGACCTAATTTTTGCTGAAACCTACATCCATTACTAGTCCATGAATCTCGAAGCGGTTTTTACTAAACGATTAAGAATGCCCCAAATCACATTCTGCGCAAGTTTGAAGTTTCAAAAATACTTCTTTCTATTTTTAATTAATTAAAATCTATATTACCTTTGGCGGTGTGGTTGCACGATAAACAAGCCATCCTAGCGGCCATGTATGTCCTAAAACGTGCAAAGGTTTGCTATATTTTCGACGAAGAGCAGTTAGTAGCGCCGTTAACTATTGGAGGGATTATAACAGCTTGTAAAATATGATTAACCAAATATCTAATAAACAGATTGAAAAAATGTTAATTAATAAACGAAATGCATCATTTAAACTTTTTGGCATTTTTATTAGAAAACTTATGATTAACGCGAGTTAATGAATTAATGGACTAATTGATTTTTGAATGTAAACAATCATATTCGCCTATTTAGTTGCCATATTCAGTTGCCAATACCATTCAAGAAATTAATTTTTTTTTAATATAAAGGTTTAAGGTTTTATATAAAGGTTAAAAAATTATTTTTAAAAAAAGAATTGTACTTGGTTATTGTTTTTCGTTGAATAGGCTTTATATTTTTTTTAGTTTTAATAAAAGAAAATTGAAATAAATATGCCTTCAAAAGTGTATGAAACAAGGTATAACAGACGGTTGCGGTAAACAAAAAATAAAAACTGCGATGTATTGTAAGCTCGAAATGCGTTGAAAACAATGATCGGGAAAAAAACGTCATCTAAGCGGCTCAGTGACTGAGAAGTTAAACGCGTCCGCCTCTTGATCGCGGGTTCGAGCCCCGGCTGAGTCGTCGGATTTTCTGGATGGGAAAATTCTGGGCGCGCATGTCAAATGCTTATGTGGCATGTAAAAGATCCCTGGGAGGGCCAAGTTAGCCTGGGTTCTCTCGGAAAAACTTAATCTCGGCATCCACAGAGAGTACAGATTCATTGTAATCTGGGCGTCATTGGTAGTGAGAGCAGCGACGCGTTTACCAATAGGCGTCAGAGGCGGCCGCCTGTGGCCCCAAGATTGCAAGGGCCCCCAAATTTCAAAATTAATAACAAATACATAGACTTAAAACTCTGTTTGAGACGAAAAATAAAACATTTTTTAGTACTTTCAAGAAAAGAACAATTTTGGTTTCCAGCGAAAATGTATAACTTTCTGCAATACGGATTAAAATCGACTTTTCCAAGAGTGGAAACGCTATTGCGTTTATCTAACAATTCTGATTAGCAATGCAACCGGAGAACGTTCTTTCTCTGCACTAAAAGGAATAAAGAATGTGTAGAGAAATATGAATGGACAGATACGCCTTAGCGATTCTGAACATCGAATCAGATGAAACAAAAAAAAATGATTTCGACAAGGTGATAAACGAATTTGCAAAAAGAAAATGCAGAAAGAAAAAGTTGTAAATAGAAATTAAGTATGTAAATATAATAGTCCAGTAACTTTGTCGCTTGAAAGTATGGAGTAGTATGCATGAAATCCGATAGTTCTGAATTTTCTACACAATTTTTTATGATGTTGGCCTCAAAAATAACCAAGTTTTCGACCTCGAACGCCGAACGCAACTTTGTCAAAAATCGAATAAACCACGAAAAAATAGAGATTTTTCCAAATTTTGGCGATTATAACCCTGGAGGCCTAGTTTTCTGAAGAATCTTTCACAGAACTTTTTTAAAGTACACTAAATATACTACAATATGATACTAAAACTGTCTCTATAGACACAATAGTTTCCCAGATTTCCCAGAGATTTTTAATCGGATTATATACTATTGAAGCCCTGTACTTTTATGATGGGATGTTTAAAAAAAGAAACATCGATACAACAATAGGTTAATAAGTTTATTTGTAAAGAAATTCAGCAATTTCAAATTTAAAAATTTGAATTAATTTAGCCCTCTTGAGAGGTCCCGGTTAAGGTTCATCCATATATGGTTGGACGAATTAGGATAGCATATCCCCATCAAAAGTGATGGTGGGAGGGTAAAATTAATTTAATTCTTTGAGTTTGAAATTAATTAATTTCCTTAAAAATAAACGTATTAACTGTTGTTGTACTCATTGTTGTTTGTCTGATTTTTTGTAACATCGCAGCATAAAAGTACAGGGCTTCCTTAGTATATAATGCGATTCAAAATGCATTAGTTCGAATGAGCTAAGTTCGAAAAAAGTGACAAACTTTGAAATGATTAATCTCGGAAACTACTGGATCTATAGAGACAGTTCTAGTATCATATTGTAGAAAGTTTAGTGCACTTTAAAAACTAACTTTGAAAGATTCTTCAAAAACTAGTCCTTTAGGGTTATAATCGCCAAAATTTAAAAAAATCCCGATTTTTTTTCGGTTTATTCGATTTTTGACAAAGTTGCGTTCGGTGCTTGAGGAGGGGCCCCAAATTCGGAAGCCGCCTATGGCCCCAACATCCATTAACGCGTGACTGAGTGAGAGTCGCCTAGATGGTGCCACAAAAAATGGCTTTCAGTTCTGGGGAATATGCCGAGTCTGCAAAGGCTTGTACGCCAGCGTTTCAGCACCATTAGAGAAAAAAAGTCAGCTAGAAATTTATTTCTAGATGTCGATGACGTTTTAATTTAATTTCATCGATGTGCAGTTCACTTTCACCATTTACAATATTGATGCTGAACCATTTTAGCTTCCCTTCGGCATTGTTCCCGGTGGTTATACAACTTTCCATAGACATTCCTCCCTACATTAAAAAGAATCTCATAAAATAAATTAAAAAAAACTACTGATATCCACCAAAAAAACTTCGTAAAAGTAAACAAACGCCGATCTCAAAAAAAAAAAACCCTATTTATTTTATAAAAAAAGTCATTATGAGAATGGTGGCTAAGAAAGCCGTGATATAAAATGAATGCCAATCTCTTGTGTAAAACTTCCTGGTCATAATAAATAGTATAATTTAAGTTTTGCTGCTATAAAAAAAATTGCACTGTTTGAGGTTGGTGCCCATCTTAACCACCCTCTATATCTCTATATAAATGTATGGAGATCATACATTTGTTAAAGTTTTTTTTAAAGTATCCTTCGTTATTCTGATTTAGTAATTCAAGTTCACTTGCGTGATTCAATTTTTTTAGTGGGATTAAGATGGGCACCAACCTCAAACAGTGCAATTTTTTTATAGCAGCAAAACTTAAATTATACTATTTATTATGACCAGGAAGTTTTACACAAGAGATTGGCATTCATTTTATATCACGGCTTTTTTAGCCACCATTCTCATAATGACTTTTTTTATAAAATAAATAGGGTTTTTTTTTTTTTTTGAGATCGGCGTTTGTTTACTTTTACGAAGTTTTTTTGGTGGATTGTTTTTATAATTAATATTATAATTATAATTAATTTTATAATGATAATTATAATTATTATAATTATAATTATTATTATTATTATATTATTACTATAATTTATATTATAAGAATTATTATAATTTATATTATAATTAATGTTATGATAATTATTATTATTTTTATCATCATAGTTATTTTTGCTATTATATTAGTTGTATTATTTTTTCAATACGCAATTTAAGTAGTATTTGGTTTGTGGAAAAAAGATTGGGTACTTTTTTCAATTTTTTTAATGTTTTAACTACCTCCAGGGAGTGTCATGAAGGAGCTGCCGGATTGTAGCAGTTACAAATGATAGTTAAAGCGTCCAGGGAAAGAACACCTTGATTGCATATGATTTTTTTAGTTATAAGATCTGATTGGCCGAAGTCGACAGGAAACCGGTTTCTCCTTGCTTCTTCTCTCACGGTACAAACGTGGGATGCATGTCTAGCGTGAATCAGGGTTTCCGGAAAAGAAGAACCAAGCAAGAGACCGATTTCTTCATGCCAGTAAATGCTTGACTCGCTAAGGTCACCAAACAGGTCTGATGCAGATTACTATACAATGAAAGGTATTTTCACATGTACTCTTTGGTTATTTACTGTTTTTTTTCTTGTATTCAGTATTAAAATGGGTTCTGAAACCGTTGTTTGTCTTCATGGCGTGGAAGCGATTAAAGAAGCTTTGGCGAGATCTGACTTTCTTGGAAGACCACACTCAGGTCCTACGAAGCTATTTAATGAGAATAGTAAGTTGCGACAAATTATGTTTTTCATATAAAAATGTTATTAAAATATTTACAAACACTCTTATCACACATAAAATAAAATTCAGTGGCCCTTAAAATTTGGAGGGGGGGGGGATAGATCCGGGCCTATCAGGCCTTATGGTCGATCAGGCGCTGCGTTTGCTTTCAAGCCATATAGCCTTTGAAGGCAAGAGGAGTGCTGAAGCATCCGTTGGTACAAAACATTTGGTATTCGGAGAGGTTGATTTCTGACTTCTACTCCGAAGGGACTCAATTTAGACACGTCGCTGTAGGGGATGAGCCTTTTTTTCCCCTTTTTTACAGAATGCCTGCGCCAATGGAGCTATGACTGCTCTCAGGACTTCCAGATCCACAGATTTAACGAGTACTTTTCTCCACATGCATTGAGGACAACACACAAATCTCAGCCGTATCCAGATTCTAACTCGTTCTGATTAACTTGACAAGTGAGAATCGAAACCATCATACTAGCTGAGCAACAGAATTATACATTAATAAACGAATAAATGTAAATCAAAACTAACCAGCTTTTTCATTTAAAAACTATAGCACTGGGTGCCGCATGCCGCTTCCTTTGTAAGCAAATGTTGAACAATTAAAGTACCACATCGTGATCGATTAATTTAAAATACATGACATCTTTTAAAACGAATTAATTTAATTATTTTCTCAGTTATATATGATCCAACATAAATATCACAATGATATCCGATGTTTTTAAGAAAATTAATTTTAGTGCTTTCTTTGTGCATATGAAAAATTAAGTAAATAGGTCTGTAGAGTATTAAATAAACTACATTTTTAGCTACATTTTTAACCATGTATTGCTTTAATCTAGCCACTTTGTATTTTGTGATGTATTTTTGTGTGTTTTCAGGTTCCTTCTTCGTGAATGACGTGCACAGATGGCGGGAGCAGAGACGTTTCGTTCTGCAGTCGATGAGAGATCTGGGACTAGGGAAGACTCAGATAGAAGGGGAGATAATGGTAAGGAAACATACTACCTTGATCAAAAAGTTCCCGGAATAACCACCACGAAGCGCTTCCATTGTTTCGATTTGAGGTTTTTGTTGTTAAGTTGGTACATATGTTGTTGATATTCTCTCCAAATCTTAGCGTAATGGCTTGACATTAGCAGAAGTTACGTAGCCAAGAGTGCATCTATCTCTATGATTTTTTCGATTTTTTTAGAAATGGATTTAAATTTGCAACAACGAACTTGAACCAAATTTACAGAAGGATCCATTGGCAATGTTCTTACTTCCGCTATCTCTCTCATGGTTAATTTGCGGTTTTTGACCAACCTTTTTTTGCGGTTATTTACCTTTTATTTTATCAATGCTTTCATCGGTTTTTGATGTCGATGGTCTGCCACTGGATTCATCATCTTCGATTGACTCACGACCACTTTCAAACATTCGTGCCACTGGTAAACGACCGGTTCCTTCAGAGAATTGTTGCGGAAACACTTTTTACCGCAAATTAACCCTCAGGAAGATAGCTGGGGACTTAAGCTTGGCTATGGAAACGTCCGCAAAATTTGATACAAGTTCGTTGTTGTTGCAAATTTATGTCCATATATAAAATTGTAAAAAATTCTGGACACACACAGAGATAGATGCACTCTTGGCTACATAACTTTTGAAAATGTCAAGCTATGACCGCTAATATCTATCTATCTATCTATCTGTCTGTCTGTCTGTCATATTTTAACTTTATATGCTTTAATAAATGGCATTTTAGAGAACTTAGTTTCATACCTTCATTTTCTCCCAGGATGGGGAAAATACGGGTAGCTCTAATTTAAGAATACAAAGTAATAAAGAACATTAATATGAAGAACAAATTGAAAAGAAATCATTCAAAGCCAACTTTTAGATAATAGTAACAGTAGAATATGATAATAGTAATAGTAAATTAAATATTTAAGTTCAGTAATATTACTCTGCTATTAAATTGAGAGTACTGTACAACTTTACAGAGTGCACTGAACTTTACACACACAAAAAAAAAACACTTCATCATATATTTCTGGAAATGAATGATAGTTTCCCAGTTTCGATTAAGTTTGGTTAAGTACAAACCAGTAACAACCATTGTGAGCCATTTTGGAGGCACTCTCCCCCATTTTTGACACTCAGATTTCCACAAGTTTGAGTTCTCTATCAGTAATAATTATACTGAGATTTAATTATGACAAGAGTTATACATGCCCAATGGGAAGTTTATTTCCAAAAAGATATTGCAGCTATCAGCCCATTTCCGCCTAAAAAATGACAGTGATTGATCCCTCTAGAAGGGAAGAGTGTAGGTTTTATAGCCATTACCCATCTCGCCCGAAGAGACAGTCACAAGAGACACACATAAAAGAACGACACAAGCACATAGACAAATAACAACATTTCTTGACAAGCACAAACATCCTTGCCTTACCGGGATTCGAGCCCGAGCCCAGCAGCTCCAAAGGCTAGCACTCTAACCATTGCGCCGACAGGATGGCTCATTTCCGCCTAACTTAAACTGTTAACAATTTCAGGACGAAATCCACCATTTTCTCGACAAACTCCGCTTCCACAATGAATCCCCGATTGACTTGAATAAGCCCCTGACCCCGAGCATGTCCAACAACATCTGCACCCTGGTCTTCGGCAAGAGATACGAGTACGAAGACCCGGACAGGATTTTTCTGGACAAGAACTTTGAGGTGGGAATAGAAGGCTTCGACCAGACTTCCATCGCAGGGGTCTTCCCGTGGTTGTTGAAGATACCCCTGGTCAAGAATTTTGTGGGGATGAGCCAAGCAGTTCGGGCTTTCGGGGATATCAAGACGTTTTTTAAGTAACGTTTTTTTTCCTTCTTCACTTCTATAATTTTTTTATTGTGTAGTCTTAAAAACTCATTACAAATTATCAGACCATTACTTTATTTAAGTTAAATGCTGGTCTATTTACCTGAATGTAATTTGAAATTTGTTCGAAATGTGCTTCGCTGCCAAGAAAATGTTCTGACTTTTTTTTTTTATAAAAATATATTCTTTTAATCGGAACTTGGATTAACACTTTAGAGAACAGAACAAAAACACATAAACAGAAGGAACAGATTGGAAATACATAATTAAGCAAATTAGGAAACACATATTTTCACGAATTTGAATTAATGGCATTCTATTCTTGTTGTATCATTATTGCAGCGAACAACTGTAGATTTTCATAGTACTTGATTTATAGGCTCTCTTAAAGGGATACTAGTGCATTATATTTGTTTGTCAGGCATAAAATAAAGATAAGAAATTAAATGAAAATGTAGAATTCGGTTTATTTCTCAATAATAATAATAATTAACATAGCTGTTTTATAAATTAATTTCCCGTAGAAATTCGTTTATTAATCGAATGATGTTACAAATACAAGCTGTTGAATTTTTTTTAAACCTCACATTTTCGACTAAATTTTTTATTTCATATTTCTAGGACAGTGATCACTAAGCACCGAGACACTTTTGATTCCAAAAACATGAGGGATTTTATTGACCGTTTTATCTATGAGCAAAATTCCAAGCAAGAAAAGGATCCGAACACAACTTTTAGTGGTAAGTTCCATAACTATTTTGATTGAAATATTTAACCAAGTTTTTTTTATGCCTGCCTTTCATTTACTAATGAGTCTATTGCAGAAAACCTTTTTCAAAACTTATTGTTTTTCACTATAGATGACACCTTGGTGGGCAATGTGCTTGACCTGTTCGCTGCTGGTAGCGAGACAGTGCGTACTTCTATTATGTGGTGCATTTACGTGGCAGCTGCTTTCCCGCAGCACCAGGAAAAAGTCAAAGAGGAGATCCTGGAAGTGATGGGACCGGACAGGGATCCGGAATTCCAGGACCTCAAGAGCATGCCCTTCACTCACTCCTTTATGCTGGAAGTAATGAGGTGGAAGACGATCGTGCCCTTGAACGTTCCTCATTGGTACGTGAAATTTGACTCGAATGTTCTACAATCAATGATGTCTTTTTTTCTTATAAAGTGGCCGAAGTAATCCATGAGGATTTGAGGAAGCGATAGAGATACAGTAATCTTATGCCGAGATATGTAATATTAATAAATCACGAGGTTAATGTGCCATAAACTAGGATATTTCTTTTGTTTTCTTCAAAATTACGATTTTTAATTTCAGAATAGGCATAAATTACTTATTTTTGTGATAGTATAACAAAATAAGGAAATTGCATCACAACTTCAATTTTCTACTTTTTAAAAAGTTTAAATTTTGATTCATCAGCTGGCTCTAAGTTGCCAAGTACAGAACTCTTCCTTTGTTAGTCATTTGGTTCAAGTTGAATCCACTTTTTACAGGATGAAAAATGGGGTTGTCGCTTGTACTAGTAAATCAGTTCTATGAAATAATTCAGCAATCGAAAGTAGGCTAACATCGATATTTAATGAATACTTTTATTAAATTTTTTGTGCTTAAACTGTTATGCAGTTTGTGTCCTTATTCGTTTTTCTACTTTACTATAAAGCTCATTGAAACTTATAACTTTCATTGAACAAAATCCCTTACTTTTTAATTTAGCCATTCCTACTACACGAGATTCTATTTAGTTATTTGCAAATTGAAGGTGTTTTATTTTAGTTTTTTTGATTAAATATTTTAAATTAAAAAAAAACTTATCTTTTGATTTAACACCATGTAAATACATTTAATTTTGTTATCGTGATGTTAAACTTTCTTCTTTTTGAGTTTTGTAACCCACAAAAAAACCTATTATGACAATTATGTTTAGCACCTTGTCTGACGCAACGATCTGTGGCTACCACATTCCCAAGAACGTGACCGTTCTGTTCAATTTGTGGAATGCCCACCACGATCCCAACTACTGGACGGATCCGGAGAGCTTCATTCCCGACCGCTTCATCACCAAAGACGGAAAATCGGTGTCAAGGCCTGCTCATTTCATGCCTTTTTCTGCGGGTAAGTAACTTTCACTTTATCCACACTTGGTATCCAGAGTTTAAACAAGTAGGTTTGCTACAGAATCTGTCACTTAAACTGCTTCCACACAATAATTATCCTCGCAAGAAACGCACTATTTATGCATCTAAGAAAGAAATTCACCTAACTTGAACTTCTAATTCAAAAGTTTAATCGCCCAAATTAACTATTTTCATTTATATTCTTTCAAAAATTAAAAATTACTCATTATCGTTTGCTAAATTAGTTTGAAATTCGTAGAATAACAATGCATTTTTTTTAATAAATATCTTTTAGTCACCACAATTTCATTTACAGTTCGAAAAAATATATAATTAGTAAAAAAAATAAACTTTACATATTTTTTATGCAAAATTAGAATTCTGTATACATCTTTCTTTATACATATATAATGAACCATCAAAAGAACTCTACTGTAATATTACAACAATCCAAACCTAATTATATTACAAAAAATAAATATTCGTTCAAAAGGTTTATTTTTATTTCAAATTAAGTTTTTCGTACGTTTGACGCAATTGCAACAGTGAAAATATTGAATGAAAATGAAATTTGCATGTTATTTCAATGCAGATTAAATGTTTAGTTATTTAAATTTTAAATAAACTTCTAATTAAAATTTTGTAATGAAATTTGGGATGTCACCTAGCCCGATTTTTTGCTTTAAAATGACGTATCCCACTTGTTTGTGCGACTTTTGGTTCGTTCTGTGAAAGTGGGTGACAGACGGACGGGCGGACAGACAGACTGACTGAACGATTATAAAACCTTCCACTTTTTACGTTATAAACGAAGTGTGGAAGCTAAAAAGTGTAGTACTTGACAACTGTTTTACAGTTTTTTCGATTACAAAGCAAGTTTTAAAAGCACTTCCATTACTTATCCCCTCGTTTGTGGTTTTCCAGGAAACGTCGCGCTTAACGGTTGCGTTGGGTGCCTATTCAGGTGCTGGCTCGTCACTTGACTGTGGTTCTAAAATACGACGCCCTTCGCCAATAACCCTCATGTTGCTCTAGTGCGACGATAATTCAAACCTAACCTAACCAGGAAACGTCGCGATCTCTGTTCTAAACTTACTTAATTTAAGGTTCTGCTCTGTGAGCTTAAGGATCTAAGTTAATAGTACTTGACTCAATCAGGGTGCGGGGAAAAAATCTTCCTTTAATTGAAATATTTTGACTAGACCCGTTCCCCTCATTTCCCTTTTAGCATCCACACTACGTTTATAACGTAAAAAGTGGAAAATTTTATAATTGTGCAGTCCGTCCGTCTATCACCCACTTTCACAGAACGAGCAAGTCTCACAAACTAGTGTGATACGCCATTTTGAATAATACACTTTCGAATTGCTTGTAGTAATTTAAGTTAAAAAAAGAAATGTTCTAGTTGATTTGGAATCTATACTTCATTGAAATTGTTTAAGACAAAGTCGATTAACTGTAAAAACTGTCATTTTAAATAATGTAATTATATCTTTTATTAAGTGTTTGGAATTTATTGTAACAGGTAAAAGAGTCTGCCCAGGGGAACCAATGGCCATCATGGAAATGTTCCTCTACTTCACTTCTATCTTGCAAAAGTTCAAAGTTGTCTTTCCTGATGGCTATAAGCCGACATTCCAAGCGGCCATGAAAGCAACATACAGGCTAGACCCTTACAAAGTTCGATTCTTGGCAAGAAGCTAAGACAGACTATGATTTAATATATTAAATATCCTTTATCCACTTTAACCCTCTAATGCATACCGTTGCCATATGGCAACAAGTAATATTATCCACTTTATTCTATTAAAGTAGAGCCCCTTCTCGACAAATCTGTGTTTTTTCATCTAATGCATTCCATTTTAAAGTTTAAGTTACTAATAACCAGCATAGATAATAGTAGTATAAGTGTATTCAAAATTAATTAGTGAAGTTATTAACTGTTGTGAAATTACGTCTTTGGCAGTGTTTGGAACTGCTAAATGAACTCTCTACGTTGTCCGAACATTATCCCTGTTTTTGCTGTGAAATTAACTCTCTACCTTGTCTGAACATTATCTTTGTTTTTGTTGCTGCTTAGAACTCTGTTAAAATTGTTTCTTTGTTTTTTTTTGAATTTTGAATTAAAATAGAATGCACTGAACCATTTTGAGCATCATACAAAGCAGGCATCAGTATTCAAAGTATATTAATATTAGTACTAAAAACAAAATTAAAAAAAAATTATAGTTCTAGAAGGTGATTTTAAAATGTATCTAGTAGTTTTCTAGCCATTCTTATCAAAATTGGAATTTTGTAGACGGTTTTTGAAACATGGCAAAAGTTTTAAAGATACAAATATATTTTTTGGATGAAAAAAAAGTCTTCTGTTGTTTCAGGAAAATAAAGTAGAATTTAAAGAGAATCTGTAAACTTTATAAGAACTATTTATAATTTGAATTAGCACCTTGTTTTTAATCGATGAATTGTAAAGATCAAAAATGAAATTTCACCTCTTCCAGTAACTCCAGTGACAGAGTGGATATTGATAAACAGTATAAACACAATAGTACCATTAATCAATATCTACTGAACTCAGCCTTACTAAAATTCCGAGGTATTTTTAAGGTATTTATGGGGTTTTTCTTTAGAGGTATTTTTTAGGTATTTTAGAGGTATTGGATTGAGGTATTTTTAGCTACTAAATGGTGCAGGAAAAAACCTCACCAAGTGTTCTTATAATACCTCTGTTGAAGGTTTCTCACAAATAGATAGAGTTATTACTTAGAAACCCTCAACAGAGGTATTATAAGAATACTTTGTGAGGTTTTTTTTCCTGCACCATTTGGTAGCTGAAAATACTTCAATCCAATACCTCTAAAATACATAAAATATACCTCTGAAGAAAAACTTCAAAGGTTTTCCTAAAATACCTTTTAATGAGGTATTTTAAATAAACCAAAGAGGTTTTCCAAAATACCTTTCAATGAGGTATTTTAAACAAACCAAAAATGGTTTTCTTAAAATACCTTGCAATAGTTGAGGAGTAAGATGTTATTGTCTTGCCCATGGAAATGCCAGTGCCCCGAAGAAGTTAGAATCCTTTTAACACAAGTAAATACAAATATAACCATAGAGACACGTTACATTTTATGGACAAGACAACAATCGATGCTTTTACTTACCGGGAATCGAACCGAGGACTAACAAGATGGGATTCAGAGGCGCTAACCACTAGACTAGACTGAGAAGGTTTTTTTACAATAGTGTTAGGCATTTAAGGGTTGCACCTGTTTTTAAATAAAGATACGACATGTACTCACAATGTTTACCAAAATATACAGAAGAGAGTTATTTTGCCATTAAAATATCTAATACATTTCAAAGATACTAGTTATGATTAAAAATTTTTTTTAAGTTTTTACCTGTCGTTAGTGCTGCCATCTGTAGTTTGTTAATAATTACTAAAATTTTGCCTAAATTATAATTAGTTAATATCTTTAAAATTATACTTTTTAATTATGTAAATGACCTTCTTTTGTATTTGTTGTAAGTTTTCGTAGGTACATGTCATCATAGAGGTATTTCTTTGTATTTATTAAAAAACAGAGCCCAAAGTTTTCCCATTAGAATAGAAGTTGAATAATTGTAATTTTTTATAAAACTGTGTGCTTTCAAACTTTTCTTCTATACTTTTAAGAAACTTTGAAAAGATGTTTTTAGAAAATATATAAATAGCTTAAACAGTTATAAATATATCTTATTAAGAGTATTTGATTGTATCTTAATAAAAATGTTTAAATCTCATGCAAAATTGTTTGATAGCATCCATTTTAAATTTGTAGTCATATTCTTTGGTTCCTACTAAAAAAGAATAGAAAAATATATTAGATCTAACCAAGAGCCCAAGATATATGTGATGGAGTATCACCAATAACTTGCCTGTCCCCTGACTGTGAAGTGAACTCTCCTAAGTATCCCTCCGCCAAACTGAACTGCGCTTCGTTCGAAGCGAACAGTCTTACTCATCCTTTTGAATCCTGCTCTCTAAGAGGAGCCACGCTCCTAATCTGTCTCTAATGGCGGGACCGTTGGTCCAGTAAATCGCCCTAAACTTCTTTACTAATTCCATAACTCAAATTGATTGTTCTAATGATGTTAAATAAAAGTCTTTCTCAATTTACTCGCTGCTATCTGCTACTAAATCCTATCAAAGGTTATGGGCCCAGCACGCTTCCACTGCGCGTTGACGTACGAGGCCTAACACGAGGCTTAGAGACTTTGTATAACGAAAGGCCGGCTTCTCGAACTTTTCCCCCGTTTCCTGTCTTCAACGAATAGAAGAATGTCATCGAATCAGTCAAACATCCAAAAACTTGGAAATGACAATTACGATACTTGGAAACTACAAATCGAGGCCATCCTGGTTAAAAACGATCATAGGAACTTTGTTACTGGAGCGGAACCAAAACCGGAAACCGATGCCGAGAAGATCGCCAAATGGATTTCCGACGACAAAAAGGCCAGAGCCGACATTATCCTGAGCGAGCCCGAGCGAATTGTGTCATATAAAGCAGTGCTCCACTTCTAAAGAAGTCTGGGATAAACTTAAAGATGTTTACTCATCGAAAGGTCCTGCGAAGAAAGCGACGCTCTTGAAACAACTTCTGTTTAAGAAGATGTCCTCGTTAGAAAATATGTCCGACTACATCAACAGCTTCTTCGTGACGGTCGATAAACTACAAGAAATGGATATATCAATCGTCGACGACCTACTTTCTATACTTTTGCTGTACAGCATTCCAGACAGTTTCGAAAACTTCCGGTGCGCGATCGAGTCCACAGACACTCTCCCAGCTCCCGACGCACTAAAAATCAAAATCTTAGAAGAATCGGAATCCCGACGCGGCGGGGAAAGTCAACAAGATATCCCGAACGCCTATTTATCTTCAAAAAGATTCAACTCGCATTCGAAATCCACTTGGAATCAAAAACAAAATGATAAAAAACAGCAAAATAAAAACATCGTGTGTTCTTATTGCTCGAAAAAGGGTCATAAATATGACGTCTGCTACAAACGCCAGCGAGAAATGAACAAAAAGAACTATCCCAATCAAAAGGAAAGCTCAACACCTGCCGTCGCCATGGCAACGAAGGAGCAAGAAAAAAAGAATTCCCCGCCAGAAGAAACAGTCGCCGCTGTATGCTCCGGGCGAAGTAACAAATTTATCATAGACAGCGGTGCGTCGAGTCACATGATTTTCGATAACTCAATGTTCTCCCAATTTACATCACAAGTGGACTCTTATATAACGTTAGCAGACGACAAACCCGCTAAAATAACGGGTAAAGGATCCGTCAGAATAACTGTTCCAGATGAAGAATGGGGTACAAGGACATTGAAGCTAGAAAATGTCCTATGTGTTCCTGAACTCAAAACAAAACTGCTGTCAACTTTGAAGTGTACCCGTGACAACCGAATCGTAGTATTCGACGCTCACGAAGCTAAAGTACTTTCAGAAGATGGTTCTACATTGCTCCGAGCTTAAAGAAAAGGATATCTTTATTTTGTCGAACCAATCGAAGAAAGCGCAGCTGTCGTCACCGAATTAGAAATCTGGCATCAAAAATTCGGACACCTAAACATGAACGATCTGAAGAAGTTACAATCACAAAATATGATCAAAGGACTATCTTTCAAAAACAACAATGACTCTATTAAGGCCTGCAAAATCTGCATTCAAAGTAAGCAATGTGCCACCCCTTATCCAAAAAGGTCTAAATTTGTTGCAAAGGATATCCTCGAACTTGTACATTCGGACTTGTGTGGTCCTATGAAGATTCCCTCACTTGGCGGATCGCGATATTTTGTGACATTCATCGATGACAAATCATGGTACACAGAAATATTCTTCCTAAAAAACAGAGATGAAGCAAAAGATGCATTTCTGAAGTATAAAGCCTGCAATGAAAATCGTACGGGTAAGAAGATCAAGGTTTTACGAACAGACAACGGCCTGGAATACGTGGGTAAAGAATTCGACCAATTCTTAAGCCGAGAAGGTATACGCCGAGAAAAATCTGCTCCCTACAGTCCACAACAAAACGGGGTTGCAGAGGTCAAGAACAAGATTTTTTGCTCCACGGCGAGATGTCTACTCTCCCAAGCAAACCTTGATTCTAGTTTTTGGGCCGAAGCAGTTCGAACCAGGGCTCACATCAGAAATCGATGTCCAACCAAAGGCGTAGCAGAAAACAAGACCCCATACGAACTATTCTTCGACAGAAAGCCATCAGCATCTTCAAAGTTTTCGGACAAAAAACGTTTGTGTTAAACAAACCCAAAAAATCTAAATTTGAACCAAGATCACATGAAGTAATCTTTATTGGATACTCCGACGAAGCGAAAGCCTATCGCTTTTTCGATCCCAAAACAAGAACTGTCATCGTAAGTCGGGATGCTAAATTCATTGAAGAAATGAATCCAACTTTAGAAGAAAATGAGCAATGGTACGATTTCCCCATCGAAGATCCAGATCCAGCAGCCGACACTCACGGAGAACCCGATCTTGAGACCATGTCCCCGCCGCCAGCCGACCATCAACCAATGAGAGATGAGCAGTCCCTTGGCAACGACGACGTCACTTCAGGAGAAGAGGAGAAACCGGAACCGGATGGCGCAGCCAAACTCCGAAGGGTTGCTGGGCGCCCTCGGAAAGAGAGGACGATGAATCCAGGGTGACCAAGGAAGCTGTATCACTACGCCAAGTTGGCGACCGCCAATAGCGCCATGTTTACATCGCCGGCGAGCGGGAGCGGAGAAGTCGTGTTGACATCGCCCAGCTTCAGCGAGGCCGTGCAAAGTAAACAGAAGGATGACTGGATTGCAGCCATGGAGGAAGAATATAACTCACTTAAACAACAAGAAGCTTGGAAACTCGTAGAAAGACCAAATAATGAAAAAATAATCCCATCCAAATGGCTATTGAAGACAACGTTTAAACAAGATGGCACAGTGGATAAGTTGAAGGCCCGTCTTGCCGCCAAAGGCTGTTTTCAAAAGCCAGGTGATTATGAAGACAGCTACTCCCCGGTCTCTCGACTATCTTCAATTCGCGCTGTGATATCCTACGCAGTGGAAAATGATATGAAAGCATATCAACTGGATTTTGTGACAGCGTATATCAACGGCGACATAGAAGAAACCGTTTACATGGAGCTGCCTGAAGGTTTCGAAGAACCAAACAAAGTTTGCCTGTTGAACAGATCGCTTTATGGGCTAAAGCAATCGGGTCGGCAGTGGTACAAGAAATTAGATGAAAAGCTTAACTCGCTTGGTTTTAGTGCTCTTCAATCAGACCCTTGCATTTATAAATTAAATACAGCCACCCAAGAGATCATTGTGTGTGTTTTCGTTGATGATTTGTTGTGTTTCACCGATTCTGAGAACACTTACTTCTCCATTTGCGACAAGCTAGCATCATCATTTAAAATGAAGGATTTGGGACGTCTACATTATTACTTAGGAATTGAATTTTCACAAGACCAAGAAAAATTAAAGATGACGCAGACAAAATACATTGATGACCTGCTTAGAAAGTTCAACATGGAAGATGCGAAGACCGCGTCAACACCATTGGACCCAAATCAAAGATTGACAGCTGACATGAGCCCAAAGACCGATGCTGAAAGATCTGAGATGAAAGACATCCCTTACCAGTCCCTGATCGGATCACTGATGTACCTCTCAGTAGCTACCAGACCCGACATCACCCACAGTGTCAACTTCCTCAGCCAATTCAACAACAATCCTGGAAAGCTCCATTGGCAAGCAGCGAAGAGAATCCTCAGATACCTGAAACTCACCAGGGATCAAGGCATCGAATTCAAGAAGACGGGTGAACCCCTCACCGCATATGCTGATGCAAATTTTGCTTCCTGCACTTCCGATAGAAGAAGTTTCACCGGATTCATCTGCAAGTACTCTGGTGGTGCCATTACATGGGAAGCAAGAAAGCAGCGAACAGTGGCCTTGTCAACAACTGAAGCTAAATACATGGCACTGTCAGAAACATCGAAAGAAGTGGTCCATCTAAGAAGATTTTTTAGTGAACTGTCCCCAGTGTGTGTTAGTGCCCCGACAATAGTGTTTAGTGATAATCAGTCTGCACAAAAGCTAGTGCGCAACCCAGTGTTTCATGCTAGAACGAATCATATTGACGTCTGTCATCACTTTGTGCGTGAAATTTTGGAAAAGGGTGATATAAATGTTGTTTATTTAAATACCAACGACATGCCAGCTGATGTTTTACCAAATCATTGTGTGCACCAAAACATAAATATTGTTGTCAGCTCATGGGACTCACATAAACAAAGAGGCAACTCATCGTTGAGCGGGGGTTTGATGGAGTATCACCAATAACTTGCCTGTCCCCTGACTGTGAAGTGAACTCTCCTAAGTATCCCTCCGCCAAACTGAACTGCGCTTCGTTCGAAGCGAACATTCTTACTCATCCTTTTGTATCCTGCTCTCTAAGAGGAGCCACGCTACTAATCTGTCTCTAATGGCGGGACCGTTGGTCCAGTAAATCGCCCGAAACTTCTTTACTAATTCCATAACTTAAATTGATTGTTCTAATGATGTTAAATAAAAGTCTTTCTCAATTTACTCGTTGCTATCTGCTACTAAATCCTATCAATATGTATTTAAAAATAATGAAAAGAAAATAGGAGATACATTATCTTTCATACATTTGAACCACAAGATATCGCATAGTTGCTTTTAAAGTCTTTTGTGAATTTTACTTAATTAGCCAGTATGGGAATCTAAATACTTTCACTCCATGTCATTATTAGAGTTGCAAGTAGAGATATCAGGGCCATAAAATATATAACATAATGTTTGTATGCCTTTGAATTAACTTTTAAAGAGAATTCATTTTGCACTCACATAAAGGTTCTACCAAAATTATGTTTATAAAACTATAGTTTCTGAAAATACATTAAAATAATTTCATAAAAAAATCTTCGCAATGACTTCGATAATAGTTGAAAAATACGTGTTTCAATACCATGTTATCCATGAAATTTACATTTTTAAATCGAGAAATTCCACTGTAGTTTTTCTTTCACAACACAAATACTTGTATAATTTTTCAAGAAATATTATTTTGTTATGTTATTTTGAAAAATAATGAGTTCAATAATAAAATACATGTCAGATTGTTTATAAAGTATCTTCTATTAGAAGGCCCAGGATGAAGTGATGTTTCAAGAAAAACTTGACATTAAATGAGGGACACTCTCAAAAAGAAACTTGTGTACATAAATGATTTTTACACTAACCTAATAAATATACTTTGAAAACCATTCGAGGTTTTTTTAAAAAAAATTCTTTCACATAAAACCTTAACCTTAAAAATACATTAAATTAAGCAAGTTTCAAGGGATATTCCAAAATAAAACTACAAAAAACCTCATTATAGATAAGGTATTTATCAGAATACTTTAATAAAACCTCACAATACCTGTAGTATTAAAGATGTATTCCTCTATACGTTAAAATACTAAAGGAATTTAATAGAAACCTCGCTAAACTATATTAATACCTACCAAGTATTCCGAAGTTTTAGGCTTTAAAAAATAAAACATCAAAATACCTGTAGTATTCTGAATGTATTCATCTAAACCTTAAAATACCATCATATGTATTTATTAGAAACCTTCCTAAAATTTATAGATAGCAAAAGATTCCGATATATACATAGGTTTTAAAAGATAAAACCACAAAAAACCTGTAGTATTCATTAGGTATTCATCTAAATATCTTAAAATACCATAGGTTTTTATTAGAAATCTCGCGAAACTTGTTAAATACCTAAACGTTCAGAGGTTTCTCTAGGCTTAACAAAAATTTTGCCCATTTGGCGCGTTTTAATTAATAATTTGGCAATATTGGCAACATATTTTGCGAAAAAATAAAGATATAAAACCCTAACATAGTATACTCCCTCTAGTGCGACGGCCTTTATTAACCACCATAATTCAGTAATAGCTTAACAAACATTTTGCCCATTTGGCGCGTTTTAATTAATAATTTGGCGATATTGGCAACATATTTTGCGAAAAAATAAAGATATAAAACCCTAATATGCAGCTCTAGTGCGATGGCCTTTATAAACCATCACATTTCAGTAATAGCTTGACTATACATTTATTGCTTAAATATGCAAGATTTGCAATCAACAGAACCATCAATGAAAAAAAATCATCAACTAAACCCACAATAAATCCTGGAATTAAGACTGAGATTAAGAAAATAGATTCCTGGAATTAAGAAAATAGAACATTCTGAGCTCTGAAAGTTCTTATTCTGTAACTTAAATATGAACTACGCATTTGTGCCAAGTTACGAGTCAAAAAAATGTCCAGTTTGCGAGTTTCTGAGACACACACACATACATACACACAAAATTACATTTTTATTATTACAGATTTTTGCAGTCAAAAATCAAAAAGAATGTATAATTTCATTTCACTCTCACTCTTTATGTAGAATTGAGTTCAATTGCTTTCACTGCTACATTATCTGTTAATGTTTTTTTTTTTATCTATGACTAGCAAATAAATACTCGTTCTTCGCATGGACTAAAAATATTCAAATCGATCCTAGCATATGTATGTACAATATTTAATCCGTTGTTGGACAATAAGCTTATATTTACTGTTCCCGCTCGAGTATTGAATCCCATTACTTATATTACCTTAAAATTCAAAGTTATAAATATGTTATAAAATTCACGGATAAATGCCGTAGTAATTTCCCGCACAAAATACTTTTAGCTCATTTGGAGCGTTTTAGCTTATTTTGCGAGGAAAAGATACAGCTACAAACACACCCTATCAGCTCTAGTGCGATGACCTTCGCAAAAAAGCCAGTTTAGAAAATATTTAAAATTTTTTTGTTGCTTTTGGACATTTTTTGTAATAACTTGGCGACTTCGGCAAAGTATTTGGCAAAAAGTAAACACATGAAACCCTCATATGCATCTCTAGTGCGATGACCTTAAAAAACCTTCATAGTTCAGTAATAGCTTAACTATGCCTTTATTGCTTAAATACTCATACATGCAGTCAATAGAACCATCAATGAAAAAATTATCAAATAAAAAAATAATATTAGTTCAATTTTATTTATTTTCGTAAAAGCTTATTTTATTTTTTTCAGCCGATGGCAACAGGAAAGATAAAAAAAGTTATCGAATTTGAGCGAAAGTGGTGTACTTTTTTTCAGAAAATTCGAAATTTCTTTAAAAATAGAACAATATAAAAAAAAACTAAGTCTCAGATGCACACGTTGGTATTAAAGGGAATCTATGCTAAAAATTTCGAATTTCTGAGGGCAGTGTAAGTAGGTCTTTCACGATCCACAGGCACAAAGACTCTTTGTTTTATTATTATTGATAATTTATGTAAATCTTAATTTTCATTAAGATTCGTTCGTTGAATCATCGTCGATCATCGTTCTTGAAACTTTCAGGATATGTTAGAAGTACTATGATAAGAAAAAGTGAATTTCAGTTTTTCTTAAATCCGACTTGTTTGACCTTGAGAGGAGGTCAAAGTTCGAGGTATGAACCAATGGTGTACACTCTTAAAACGAACGAGCGATTTTAACTCAGTCTGATTGATTTTCACTCCTCCAGTCTGGAAATGCACTTCTCCTTTTGGAGTGGATCCTTTGTGTGTTAAAACTCCGACAGGATCACTCCAAACGAGTGATTTTAACTCAGTCTGAGATAACATTCACTCCTTTCCAGTGTCGACAATGCACTTCTCCAACTGGATTGGAATTCACTCTGTTGTTTTAAGAGTGTACATTATATCATCCTTCTACTTCTAAAGTCATAAGCGTTCCATGATTCTTTTTTTGAAATATGGATACTACTTGATACTAGGTACATGTCAGCATAATCTGTTTGGTTGGGCACTCAGGGCTTTGAAGGTCATTGTCCGGTCAGGATAATGGGGTAAAAAAACATAGTCCGAGCATTATGACAACAGATTTGGAGCAAAAATGAAGATTCAACAGTCTTTGATACAGCTCTAAAACACGATAGCTTGGCAACAGTCAGAAAAAAAAAATCAAAGAAACATTTTGGTCATTTCCAGATTTTTAGTAATAATTTGGCTAGAAAATATAGATATAGCGACAAACCCAGACATTATGCAGCTCAGTCACGATTATCTTGGAGCAACCAACCAACTAAATTATTAAAAAAAATTACCCATGTGGCGCGTTTTTCTGTAATATTTTAGCAATTTTGCAACGCATTTGGCGAAAAAATGAAGACATAAAATCCTCATAAGCAGCTCTAGTGCGATGACCTTAAATCAATATTTTTTTTTTTAAATAAAGAATGTAGTTTCTGAAGGATATGGCAACATTTGATAAAATAAACAATTCCAATTTTAAATTATTTTGTGCTTAATTTTATTTATTAAACCAATGGCAACGCGAAAGAAATTTTTTTATCGGATTTGAGCGAAAGTGGTGTATTTTTTTCAGTTATTTCGAATTTTTCCTAAAAATCGAACAAATATGAAAAAACTAAGCCTCAGATTCACGAGTAGGTATTAAAAGGAATCTATATTAAAAATTTCGAATTTTTTAGAGCAACCTAAGTAGGTCTTTTGTGATCCATAGACATACACACACAGACAGACTCTTTCTTTTATTATTATAGATTCTAAAAATAAAAAAAAATTGTGAAATAGATTAATTATGCAAACAGAAATAAATGATAAAAAACAGGGGGGGGGGATGCGTTTATCTGATCAAGCAAACAAACAAGGAAATACGTTTGCCGACCTACTTATCCACAACAGCGAAAAAATTCCCCAGGAAGAACATATTTCAACTCAATCAATAGATCAAACAATAAAACGAAAAAAACTGGGAATAAATTATTGAAAAAAGAGGAAAGATAAAATTTCCTTGGTCTCGCCGAATGTTCCACATATCCTATCACCCACTTCGACATTGAAAGATAAATTGAAATTTAACTGATAAGTTTACAAGAATTTAAAGAGGGACATCAATAAACCCATTCAGACCATAATAATTTGAATAATCGAAAGTAGACTTGTGGAAGTTGAAAAAGTTCTCACGCGCTAGGCTATCTGATAATTGTCTTGCCCAAAACATCAAATTTCCACTATGTTCCTGACGTCGTTGTGGACGTTCTCAACGCGAGGCCCAGCGTTCGAGATTTGGATCGCTCTGGTCCTTCTGGTTGTATCAAGCTTCTTTCTTCAAGATGTCTGGAGGAGGAGAAAGTTGCCTCCGGGCCCGTACGGGCTGCCCATTCTGGGTTTACCTACCTTTCCTTACCGACCCACTATGGGACTTGCATAAGCTTGGCCAGAAATATGGAGACATTTTCAGGTATTTTTTTAAAAAACAGATGGGCTTCCATTGAGGAAAAATTTACATTGTTAAGTCTTAACCCTATCAAACCGATGGAAACGCAAAATAGCTTTTACAACAATGTATATGTTTAATGACGCCATAATTCTTTGTGTTATTACCCGTGAATTTCATGTAACACTTGTTGCCACCATTTGATACAAAAATATGATCAAGAAATCAAGAATTTAAATTATTATTATATAAATCTGCATATTTTGTAGATTTATAAATATTTAACCATGTTATAATAAAATAAAAATATATTTAAATCTGCAAACGTCGAAAAATTCAAAATTAGAATACTTTCTAACATGGTTAAAAAATTAGAACAATGCAAATATATTGTGTATAATTTTAACTCTGAGTGTTCTAACTTGCTAATCAGTACTTTGTCGCATCACTCTCAGCTTTAGTTAACGATTTTAAACGGTTTGATAGATTATTAACCAAAGGTTTATAATTTTTTTTTATCCGAATTCGTCCATATGCTCTTTACACGAGAAATAAGTTACTTTTTGTCTGTAGGAGTAACTTCTTGTAGTACTTTTTTTATAATTCCCCACAAATTCTTGAAGTGTGGGAGGGTGCTACTTCTTACCGAAGCAAGAAATCGCCATAACATAATCCTCAGCTGAAGGAATCATGAAATGTCAGGAATTTCTCGATAGACATCTGCTTTGAATGTTGTGGATACAACACAACCTACCTGGTCTTTCAGCAGTCATGCAGCCAAATACTAAAGCAGTCATAAGGCCCCACATACAGAGCTCGCAAAATTAAGAGAAACTCTTTATCATACACTGAAAAAAAAAAATTATGTAAACATACAGAAATTTTTTTTAGTAATGTTACAGAAATAACCACTTTTGAAAAAAAAAGTTTTTGTAATGCCGAACAGAAATCTTCATTTCTGCAGTTACAAAAAAATTCTAGTATTTACAATTTTTTCCAACCAATCATATTCTACTACATGAAGATCGTGATTCAAGACCAATCGCCATTTTAAATTTATAACTTAGTTGATTGTTTCAAATGAATTTCACTTCTCATTTCCTGACTATCTGTGTGCCAAAATAGCACAGTTGGGAGAACGTTATATTGGACATCTAATGGTTCCTGGTTCGATCCCAGGCTTCGGCAGTCTGCTATTCCTCGGTAGTGTAGTGGTCAGAAACTCCGGTAACTCCGGTCTCCCGCGTCTGTCACGCGGGAGACCGGAGTTTGATTCCGCCAAGAAAGCAGACACTTTGCTTTTCTTTGCAATTGCATGTAAAATGTGGTATTTATAAAATTTTCTTGTATAGTTACATAAACATTACTTGTGTGGGATACATAAAATAGTCCTGTAAATCTACATGATATATACATGTAATGTTAACAAAAATATATTATGTGTTTTTACAGCACTATTTTAAGTAATTATTTACTAGAATTTTCTAGGAAAAGTTTTTTAACAAAAAAAATTGTTATGGTTACAGATTTTTTTTTCACAGTGTAAGCTGTCATGAGACACAACAAAACATAATTTTCATCGCAGAAAAGTACCTTTTTCCAATCATCTTTATTCCGAAATAGCAATTGTTTGCACCATTTGCATCTAACAGCCATTTCCTTAGATGATAATAATGGCTTTACCTTAGACACACGTGATTTAAAAAATAATTTGTGAAGTCGTTGTAATGTTGTGAATCTAAAGACATGTATACCATTTTCTTTCAATTATCTTTGCAATGATATCACTCTTCGAAAGCGATGTTTTTACACCATCTTTTTCAATTGCCTTTAATATCTTGTTAAAGTTTCTGGATTTCGACTATTTTTAAAGTGTTTATTTTGAAAACACTTCCTATTAGAATATTATCTCTCACTCTACTCAAACTTGCTTCGGAACATTTAACTTTTTTTGCAATAAAAAGTTGTGTTTTTCCTTTTTTTGTGCAAGTACACAATATAAAATTTAACAACATCAGATAAGCCGCTCTTTTGACCAATATTAATCAAAGCCTACACTTAAATCAAATGCCAAACGACCAAATGATTGTCAATTTGATTAATGATGACGACCAATGATGTCTCAATTTGGACCAAAAATATTCTAACGAGGCCTGATGACTCAAAATGTGCGTCTACAGTTCATTGTACACATTTAATTAAAAAGTTTGAAAAAATATATTTTACAATTAAATTAAATATGTTCAAAACATATTTATCTTTGAATATTTTTTTATTAATTCAAGTTTTTTTTGCGGGAATATACATGGAATTTAATACTCTTACCTTACAATGGAAAATAATATTCAGCTTACTTTGTTATCTAAGTGCATGTATTTAATGTTAAAGCAAATTTTGAGAACAAAACTATATTTCTTCACTTTGACGAGTAATTTGGCTACTATGGTCAGCTGACTACATTCGTTGCGTACAAATTATTTTTTAAACATAAAAAAAACCTTTTTTTAAATCTAATATATTATATTATTATCCTAATTTTTCGCATTACACTCAGTCTAACTATACAGCCCAAAACAAGTAGGGGAGCACATTGTGAACTTTTGTTAACTCTTTAAGGGGGTATAGGACACAAATCTTCAAAACAATCGAAAAAAATATTATTATCTTAAAAAATAACACAAATATTTTAGAATAATATAAAACAAAAATTTTATTTATATCTGCAGTAGAACGTGAGATATGTAGCTTTTTGTGTCATGACATCTGTGTTGGGCAACCGCGTTTATAATGTTTGCTTCCTCGTAATATTTGATGGGATTAACATTATCGAATCCCTAGTCGTTCGGGCGGTTGGAGAGCTTCAGTTAGGAAAGGGATAAACTTCAAAGCTGTTTTTCTAATTGATCGTGTTTTCGATGATTTCTTGACTTTAAATTGATATAAGTGAAAATCTACTGCCCATAGAGTGTTAAAATTTTCCACACATAGTTTTCAAACATATATCTTTAATTTGTCTTTAGGGATTAGATGTATATAGTTTGTTTTTTTTTATTAATTTTTATAACAAAAGTGAACCTGTGAAATTATCAAAAAAAGTTCAATATTAAAAAAAAAAATATGGCAAATAGCAAAAATCGGTAAAGACAGTTTGTTAAATACATTTTCCTGTTTATAAAAATGCTCAATTTTTGTTTATCAATAAATAATTTTTTGACTTATAACAAAAATAAGAAACATCACTTTTTGACACATTTCATTTTTTAAAAAAAAGTAATGACAATTTAAAACCTATGACTATCTAAAAGTGTAAGTATATTTAGTATACATTTAAAGAAAAAATATTATATTGATATCTGCAATATTAAAAAAAAAGTTAAAAGTGTCCCATACCCCCCCCCCCCCCTTTAAGTTTCAACTTTTTATTTGTAATTCTAAAAATGAAAAAAAAAATGAAATAGATTCATTATGCAATCATAATGAAATGATAACAAGCAGGGGGAAAAATCTTCATTTTTTAAATAAAATTTAAGGGGGGGGGATAAATTTTGGGATCATAACCTTTGAATAAATTATAACAATAATTTATATCAAATTGCATTTGATAAAAAAAAGCTCAAACCAATTATTAAAGGTAGATGAATGCAAGCGTGAAGAATTTAGAACCAATTTATTTCATAAAATTCTTTTAGAGTCAATTTTAAGTTACCATTCATAATTTCATTTAATTAAAACATATATTATGTAATTCTTCAGAATAGGGGTAAGTGGTGTACCTTGGACGTATGTGTACCTCGTACCTATGCTGATTCTAGCTCGATTAGCTTAGATATTGAAACAACACCACATGCAGTTAAAGTATTTGCTACCAGGGATCTCAGTGAAGTTCTATCTGTTTGTTTAAAAGGTCAATTTATTAAAGAGGTTTCGAAAAACTAAATTCACGGTTCAAAAGTAAATTTTTCTTAGATTCTTTAGTGTAATTTTTTACTTAAACATGTAGTGTTTATTCAGAAACGATGGTTATGCAATATAAAGCAAAGTTTTAGCTATAAAACAGTGTGCTTGAAATTAAGTTAAGTCTAACCTTAACTTGGTGATTAACTATTTTGTTTTTAATATCCAAGTGGTGTACCTCGAACCTAATACAAGTGGTGTACCTTGGACTGGTCCAAGGTTCACTACTATAGGTCTTATGTGCTTCAGATTGTTGAAAACCCCTTTTTAAAATTCAAGTAAATTCTTTCCTTTGAAAAATTAAGTATTTTAAGCTATTAATATGCAACCCTGATTTGTAAAATCTAGAAAAAATGAAATTTGTAAGAAATTTTGATATGATGTGATAAAGATTTTTTTTTGTAGTTAGTTATTTAGATTTATGGAAGCCTATAAAATTTTAACCATATTGATATAATATAGAAAATAATTATTGCATGCTCATCTAAAAAGATATTTTTTATAATAAATATCTAAGCAGAACATCCTTTTTACGCTTAGGCCTAGTTGAATAAACATACGGGGAAATATTTGAGTTGTTTTTTTTCAAATTTGAGACAGAAAGATAGCCAAATGTTTTTCTATGGCATGAAATAACAGTTTAATTTTATGCTGCATTTTAACGAATACACCCGAGAAAGATTGCATTGCAGCTGAAAAAGCCAAAAGGGACCCCCCCAAAAAAAACTAAGGCAATAAAACCCCTTACTGAGCCAATTGACCTAACATAACCAATTACTACAATCTTGGCTAGAAATAAGAGTAGGTTGTAAAATGTATTTTTGAATTTTATGTGGCCAATAAATATTGGTTTTCGGACTGTAAATCGAGTCTCTCTACCTGTTAATAATTGGTCCAAGGTACACTACCGGTTGGACCAAGGTACACCGCCCGTGGTGTACCTTGGTCCTAATTACAATTTTCTGTATTTATTTTTTTAACAGTTGAAATCATTTAAATAACATGTTAAAACAAATATATGTTGTATATAACAACGTAAAGTATTCAGTAAAAATATTTTTATTCACTTTTTGCAAGTAATTAAGAAAATAAAAATTGAAAAGTCAAAATAGGTCCAAGGTAACCCACCTTCCCTACATGATTCTTCTATCTAACGGTAAGTGCGCGCGAGATTAACTTAGTGAGAAAAAAATTGCAAGCTGATGAGGATTCCAAATTGAATCATTGGGGGTGAAAAGGTTTACGCCATGCTCTTCAATAATTTACTTACTCCTAATTGCTCTTACTTAGTAAACAAAAAATAAACAATCCAAAAATCACATTCCTGACGTCATTCCAAACTGATTTATAACCAAAATAAATTTTGCTCCAAATAATATTAATTTTAAATGAATAAAGTTTTTCATATCATTGGTTGAGTTGGCAACAGCGATTTAAATGACTCGAAATTGAATTTCACTGCTAATTCAAATAGAATTTCGTCGACAAAGAGCAGATTTATGTCCGTCCGATCGTACAGACAGACGGACAAAAAGTATGAAAGTTGGGTCTCTGATGTCATAGCTTTCTAACTAAAAAAGAATTTTTAAGATCGGATAGATATAACCGTTTTGGAAGGGGGGTACGGACAGACAGTCGGAAATCGACCTCATATCAGTACCTACTTTTTCAATTTTTTTAAAAAAAATTTCGAATTAAAAAAAAGAAAAGTAGGCTAAAAAATGAAAAAGTAGGTCCGAAGGGTTGCTGGGCGCCCTCGGAAAGAGAGGACGATGAATCCAGGGTGACCAAGGAAGCTGTATCACTACGCCAAGTTGGCGACCGCCAATAGCGCCATGTTTACATCGCCGGCGAGCGGGAGCGGAGAAGTCGTGTTGACATCGCCCAGCTTCAGCGAGGCCGTGCAAAGTAAACAGAAGGATGACTGGATTGCAGCCATGGAGGAAGAATATAACTCACTTAAACAACAAGAAGCTTGGAAACTCGTAGAAAGACCAAATAATGAAAAAATAATCCCATCCAAATGGCTATTGAAGACAACGTTTTAAACAAGATGGCACAGTGGATAAGTTGAAGGCCCGTCTTGCCGCCAAAGGCTGTTTTCAAAAGCCAGGTGATTATGAAGACAGCTACTCCCGGTCTCTCGACTATCTTCAATTCGCGCTGTGATATCCTACGCAGTGGAAAATGATATGAAAGCATATCAACTGGATTTTGTGACAGCGTATATCAACGGCGACATAGAAGAAACCGTTTACATGGAGCTGCCTGAAGGTTTCGAAGAACCAAACAAAGTTTGCCTGTTGAACAGATCGCTTTATGGGCTAAAGCAATCGGGTCGGCAGTGGTACAAGAAATTAGATGAAAAGCTTAACTCGCTTGGTTTTAGTGCTCTTCAATCAGACCCTTGCATTTATAAATTAAATACAGCCACCCAAGAGATCATTGTGTGTGTTTTCGTTGATGATTTGTTGTGTTTCACCGATTCTGAGAACACTTACTTCTCCATTTGCGACAAGCTAGCATCATCATTTAAAATGAAGGATTTGGGACGTCTACATTATTACTTAGGAATTGAATTTTCACAAGACCAAGAAAAATTAAAGATGACGCAGACAAAATACATTGATGACCTGCTTAGAAAGTTCAACATGGAAGATGCGAAGACCGCGTCAACACCATTGGACCCAAATCAAAGATTGACAGCTGACATGAGCCCAAAGACCGATGCTGAAAGATCTGAGATGAAAGACATCCCTTACCAGTCCCTGATCGGATCACTGATGTACCTCTCAGTAGCTACCAGACCCGACATCACCCACAGTGTCAACTTCCTCAGCCAATTCAACAACAATCCTGGAAAGCTCCATTGGCAAGCAGCGAAGAGAATCCTCAGATACCTGAAACTCACCAGGGATCAAGGCATCGAATTCAAGAAGACGGGTGAACCCCTCACCGCATATGCTGATGCAAATTTTGCTTCCTGCACTTCCGATAGAAGAAGTTTCACCGGATTCATCTGCAAGTACTCTGGTGGTGCCATTACATGGGAAGCAAGAAAGCAGCGAACAGTGGCCTTGTCAACAACTGAAGCTAAATACATGGCACTGTCAGAAACATCGAAAGAAGTGGTCCATCTAAGAAGATTTTTTAGTGAACTGTCCCCAGTGTGTGTTAGTGCCCCGACAATAGTGTTTAGTGATAATCAGTCTGCACAAAAGCTAGTGCGCAACCCAGTGTTTCATGCTAGAACGAATCATATTGACGTCTGTCATCACTTTGTGCGTGAAATTTTGGAAAAGGGTGATATAAATGTTGTTTATTTAAATACCAACGACATGCCAGCTGATGTTTTACCAAATCATTGTGTGCACCAAAACATAAATATTGTTGTCAGCTCATGGGACTCACATAAACAAAGAGGCAACTCATCGTTGAGCGGGGGTTTGATGGAGTATCACCAATAACTTGCCTGTCCCCTGACTGTGAAGTGAACTCTCCTAAGTATCCCTCCGCCAAACTGAACTGCGCTTCGTTCGAAGCGAACATTCTTACTCATCCTTTTGTATCCTGCTCTCTAAGAGGAGCCACGCTACTAATCTGTCTCTAATGGCGGGACCGTTGGTCCAGTAAATCGCCCGAAACTTCTTTACTAATTCCATAACTTAAATTGATTGTTCTAATGATGTTAAATAAAAGTCTTTCTCAATTTACTCGTTGCTATCTGCTACTAAATCCTATCAATATGTATTTAAAAATAATGAAAAGAAAATAGGAGATACATTATCTTTCATACATTTGAACCACAAGATATCGCATAGTTGCTTTTAAAGTCTTTTGTGAATTTTACTTAATTAGCCAGTAAGGGAATCTAAATACTTTCACTCCATGTCATTATTAGAGTTGCAAGTAGAGATATCAGGGCCATAAAATATATAACATAATGTTTGTATGCCTTTGAATTAACTTTTAAAGAGAATTCATTTTGCACTCACATAAAGGTTCTACCAAAATTATGTTTATAAAACTATAGTTTCTGAAAATACATTAAAATAATTTCATAAAAAAATCTTCGCAATGACTTCGATAATAGTTGAAAAATACGTGTTTCAATACCATGTTATCCATGAAATTTACATTTTTAAATCGAGAAATTCCACTGTAGTTTTTCTTTCACAACACAAATACTTGTATAATTTTTCAAGAAATATTATTTTGTTATGTTATTTTGAAAAATAATGAGTTCAATAATAAAATACATGTCAGATTGTTTATAAAGTATCTTCTATTAGAAGGCCCAGGATGAAGTGATGTTTCAAGAAAAACTTGACATTAAATGAGGGACACTCTCAAAAAGAAACTTGTGTACATAAATGATTTTTACACTAACCTAATAAATATACTTTGAAAACCATTCGAGGTTTTTTTAAAAAAAATTCTTTCACATAAAACCTTTACCTTAAAAATACATTAAATTAAGCAAGTTTCAAGGGATATTCCAAAATAAAACTACAAAAAACCTCATTATAGATAAGGTATTTATCAGAATACTTTAATAAAACCTCACAATACCTGTAGTATTAAAGATGTATTCCTCTATACGTTAAAATACTAAAGGAATTTAATAGAAACCTCGCTAAACTATATTAATACCTACCAAATATTCCGAAGTTTTAGGCTTTAAAAAATAAAACATCAAAATACCTGTAGTATTCTGAATGTATTCATCTAAACCTTAAAATACCATCATATGTATTTATTAGAAACCTTCCTAAAATTTATAGATAGCAAAAGATTCCGATATATACATAGGTTTTAAAAGATAAAACCACAAAAAACCTGTAGTATTCATTAGGTATTCATCTAAATATCTTAAAATACCATAGGTTTTTATTAGAAATCTCGCGAAACTTGTTAAATACCTAAACGTTCAGAGGTTTCTCTAGGCTTAACAAAAATTTTGCCCATTTGGCGCGTTTTAATTAATAATTTGGCAATATTGGCAACATATTTTGCGAAAAAATAAAGATATAAAACCCTAACATAGTATACTCCCTCTAGTGCGACGGCCTTTATTAACCACCATAATTCAGTAATAGCTTAACAAACATTTTGCCCATTTGGCGCGTTTTAATTAATAATTTGGCGATATTGGCAACATATTTTGCGAAAAAATAAAGATATAAAACCCTAATATGCAGCTCTAGTGCGATGGCCTTTATAAACCATCACATTTCAGTAATAGCTTGACTATACATTTATTGCTTAAATATGCAAGATTTGCAATCAACAGAACCATCAATGAAAAAAAATCATCAACTAAACCCACAATAAATCCTGGAATTAAGACTGAGATTAAGAAAATAGATTCCTGGAATTAAGAAAATAGAACATTCTGAGCTCTGAAAGTTCTTATTCTGTAACTTAAATATGAACTACGCATTTGTGCCAAGTTACGAGTCAAAAAAATGTCCAGTTTGCGAGTTTCTGAGACACACACACATACATACACACAAAATTACATTTTTATTATTACAGATTTTTGCAGTCAAAAATCAAAAAGAATGTATAATTTCATTTCACTCTCACTCTTTATGTAGAATTGAGTTCAATTGCTTTCACTGCTACATTATCTGTTAATGTTTTTTTTATCTATGACTAGCAAATAAATACTCGTTCTTCGCATGGACTAAAAATATTCAAATCGATCCTAGCATATGTATGTACAATATTTAATCCGTTGTTGGACAATAAGCTTATATTTACTGTTCCCGCTCGAGTATTGAATCCCATTACTTATATTACCTTAAAATTCAAAGTTATAAATATGTTATAAAATTCACGGATAAATGCCGTAGTAATTTCCCGCACAAAATACTTTTAGCTCATTTGGAGCGTTTTAGCTTATTTTGCGAGGAAAAGATACAGCTACAAACACACCCTATCAGCTCTAGTGCGATGACCTTCGCAAAAAAGCCAGTTTAGAAAATATTTAAAATTTTTTTGTTGCTTTTGGACATTTTTTGTAATAACTTGGCGACTTCGGCAAAGTATTTGGCAAAAAGTAAACACATGAAACCCTCATATGCATCTCTAGTGCGATGACCTTAAAAAACCTTCATAGTTCAGTAATAGCTTAACTATGCCTTTATTGCTTAAATACTCATACATGCAGTCAATAGAACCATCAATGAAAAAATTATCAAATAAAAAAATAATATTAGTTCAATTTTATTTATTTTCGTAAAAGCTTATTTTATTTTTTTCAGCCGATGGCAACAGGAAAGATAAAAAAAGTTATCGAATTTGAGCGAAAGTGGTGTACTTTTTTTCAGAAAATTCGAAATTTCTTTAAAAATAGAACAAATATAAAAAAAACTAAGTCTCAGATGCACACGTTGGTATTAAAGGGAATCTATGCTAAAAATTTCGAATTTCTGAGGGCAGTGTAAGTAGGTCTTTCACGATCCACAGGCACAAAGACTCTTTGTTTTATTATTATTGATAATTTATGTAAATCTTAATTTTCATTAAGATTCGTTCGTTGAATCATCGTCGATCATCGTTCTTGAAACTTTCAGGATATGTTAGAAGTACTATGATAAGAAAAAGTGAATTTCAGTTTTTCTTAAATCCGACTTGTTTGACCTTGAGAGGAGGTCAAAGTTCGAGGTATGAACCAATGGTGTACACTCTTAAAACGAACGAGCGATTTTAACTCAGTCTGATTGATTTTCACTCCTCCAGTCTGGAAATGCACTTCTCCTTTTGGAGTGGATCCTTTGTGTGTTAAAACTCCGACAGGATCACTCCAAACGAGTGATTTTAACTCAGTCTGAGATAACATTCACTCCTTTCCAGTGTCGACAATGCACTTCTCCAACTGGATTGGAATTCACTCTGTTGTTTTAAGAGTGTACATTATATCATCCTTCTACTTCTAAAGTCATAAGCGTTCCATGATTCTTTTTTTTGAAATATGGATACTACTTGATACTAGGTACATGTCAGCATAATCTGTTTGGTTGGGCACTCAGGGCTTTGAAGGTCATTGTCCGGTCAGGATAATGGGGTAAAAAAACATAGTCCGAGCATTATGACAACAGATTTGGAGCAAAAATGAAGATTCAACAGTCTTTGATACAGCTCTAAAACACGATAGCTTGGCAACAGTCAGAAAAAAAAAATCAAAGAAACATTTTGGTCATTTCCAGATTTTTAGTAATAATTTGGCTAGAAAATATAGATATAGCGACAAACCCAGACATTATGCAGCTCAGTCACGATTATCTTGGAGCAACCAACCAACTAAATTATTAAAAAAAATTACCCATGTGGCGCGTTTTTCTGTAATATTTTAGCAATTTTGCAACGCATTTGGCGAAAAAATGAAGACATAAAATCCTCATAAGCAGCTCTAGTGCGATGACCTTAAATCAATATTTTTTTTTTTAAATAAAGAATGTAGTTTCTGAAGGATATGGCAACATTTGATAAAATAAACAATTCCAATTTTAAATTATTTTGTGCTTAATTTTATTTATTAAACCAATGGCAACGCGAAAGGAAATTTTTTTATCGGATTTGAGCGAAAGTGGTGTATTTTTTTCAGTTATTTCGAATTTTTCCTAAAAATCGAACAAATATGAAAAAACTAAGCCTCAGATTCACGAGTAGGTATTAAAAGGAATCTATATTAAAAATTTCGAATTTTTTAGAGCAACCTAAGTAGGTCTTTTGTGATCCATAGACATACACACACAGACAGACTCTTTCTTTTATTATTATAGATTCTAAAAATAAAAAAAAATTGTGAAATAGTTTAATTATGCAAACAGAAATAAATGATAAAAAACAGGGGGGGGGGGATGCGTTTATCTGATCAAGCAAACAAACAAGGAAATACGTTTGCCGACCTACTTATCCACAACAGCGAAAAAATTCCCCAGGGAGAGAACATATTTCAACTCAATCAATAGATCAAACAATAAAACGAAAAAAACTGGGAATAAATTATTGAAAAAAGAGGAAAGATAAAATTTCCTTGGTCTCGCCGAATGTTCCACATATCCTATCACCCACTTCGACATTGAAAGATAAATTGAAATTTAACTGATAAGTTTACAAGAATTTAAAAAGGGACATCAATAAACCCATTCAGACCATAATAATTTGAATAATCGAAAGTAGACTTGTGAAAGTTGAAAAAGTTCTCACGCGCTAGGCTATCTGATAATTGTCTTGCTCAAAACATCAACTTTCCACGATGTTCCTGACGTCGTTGTGGACGTTCTCAACGCGAGGCCCAGCGTTCGAGATTTGGATCGCTCTGGTCCTTCTGGTTGTATCAAGCTTCTTTCTTCAAGATGTCTGGAGGAGGAGAAAGTTGCCTCCGGGCCCGTACGGGCTGCCCATTCTGGGTTACCTACCTTTCCTTACCGACCCACTATGGGACTTGCATAAGCTTGGCCAGAAATATGGAGACATTTTCAGGTATTTTTTTAAAAAACAGATGGGCTTCCATTGAGGAAAAATTTACATTGTTAAGTCTTAACCCTATCAAACCGATGGAAACGCAAAATAGCTTTTACAACAATGTATATGTTTAATGACGCCATAATTCTTTGTGTTATTACCCGTGAATTTCATGTAACACTTGTTGCCACCATTTGATACAAAAATATGATCAAGAAATCAAGAATTTAAATTATTATTATATAAATCTGCATATTTTGTAGATTTATAAATATTTAACCATGTTATAATAAAATAAAAATATATTTAAATCTGCAAACGTCGAAAAATTCAAAATTAGAATACTTTCTAACATGGTTAAAAAATTAGAACAATGCAAATATATTGTGTATAATTTTAACTCTGAGTGTTCTAACTTGCTAATCAGTACTTTGTCGCATCACTCTCAGCTTTAGTTAACGATTTTAAACGGTTTGATAGATTATTAACCAAAGGTTTATAATTTTTTTTTATCCGAATTCGTCCATATGCTCTTTACACGAGAAATAAGTTACTTTTTGTCTGTAGGAGTAACTTCTTGTAGTACTTTTTTATAATTCCCCACAAATTCTTGAAGTGTGGGAGGGTGCTACTTCTTACCGAAGCAAGAAATCGCCATAACATAATCCTCAGCTGAAGGAATCATGAAATGTCAGGAATTTCTCGATAGACATCTGCTTTGAATGTTGTGGATACAACACAACCTACCTGGTCTTTCAGCAGTCATGCAGCCAAATACTAAAGCAGTCATAAGGCCCCACATACAGAGCTCGCAAAATTAAGAGAAACTCTTTATCATACACTGAAAAAAAAATTATGTAAACATACAGAAATTTTTTTTAGTAATGTTACAGAAATAACCACTTTTGAAAAAAAAAGTTTTTGTAATGCCGAACAGAAATCTTCATTTCTGCAGTTACAAAAAAATTCTAGTATTTACAATTTTTTCCAACCAATCATATTCTACTACATGAAGATCGTGATTCAAGACCAATCGCCATTTTAAATTTATAACTTAGTTGATTGTTTCAAATGAATTTCACTTCTCATTTCCTGACTATCTGTGTGCCAAAATAGCACAGTTGGGAGAACGTTATATTGGACATCTAATGGTTCCTGGTTCGATCCCGGGCTTCGGCAGTCTGCTATTCCTCGGTAGTGTAGTGGTCAGAAACTCCGGTAACTCCGGTCTCCCGCGTCTGTCACGCGGGAGACCGGAGTTTGATTCCGCCAAGAAAGCAGACACTTTGCTTTTCTTTGCAATTGCATGTAAAATGTGGTATTTATAAAATTTTCTTGTATAGTTACATAAACATTACTTGTGTGGGATACATAAAATAGTCCTGTAAATCTACATGATATACATGTAATGTTAACAAAAATATATTATGTGTTTTTACAGCACTATTTTAAGTAATTATTTACTAGAATTTTCTAGGAAAAGTTTTTTAACAAAAAAAATTGTTATGGTTACAGATTTTTTTTTCACAGTGTAAGCTGTCATGAGACACAACAAAACATAATTTTCATCGCAGAAAAGTACCTTTTTCCAATCATCTTTATTCCGAAATAGCAATTGTTTGCACCATTTGCATCTAACAGCCATTTCCTTAGATGATAATAATGGCTTTACCTTAGACACACGTGATTTAAAAAATAATTTGTGAAGTCGTTGTAATGTTGTGAATCTAAAGACATGTATACCATTTTCTTTCAATTATCTTTGCAATGATATCACTCTTCGAAAGCGATGTTTTTACACCATCTTTTTCAATTGCCTTTAATATCTTGTTAAAGTTTCTGGATTTCGACTATTTTTAAAGTGTTTATTTTGAAAACACTTCCTATTAGAATATTATCTCTCACTCTACTCAAACTTGCTTCGGAACATTTAACTTTTTTTGCAATAAAAAGTTGTGTTTTTCCTTTTTTGTGCAAGTACACAATATAAAATTTAACAACATCAGATAAGCCGCTCTTTTGACCAATATTAATCAAAGCCTACACTTAAATCAAATGCCAAACGACCAAATGATTGTCAATTTGATTAATGATGACGACCAATGATGTCTCAATTTGGACCAAAAATATTCTAACGAGGCCTGATGACTCAAAATGTGCGTCTACAGTTCATTGTACACATTTAATTAAAAAGTTTGAAAAAATATATTTTACAATTAAATTAAATATGTTCAAAACATATTTATCTTTGAATATTTTTTTATTAATTCAAGTTTTTTTTGCGGGAATATACATGGAATTTAATACTCTTACCTTACAATGGAAAATAATATTCAGCTTACTTTGTTATCTAAGTGCATGTATTTAATGTTAAAGCAAATTTTGAGAACAAAACTATATTTCTTCACTTTGACGAGTAATTTGGCTACTATGGTCAGCTGACTACATTCGTTGCGTACAAATTATTTTTTAAACATAAAAAAAACCTTTTTTTAAATCTAATATATTATATTATTATCCTAATTTTTCGCATTACACTCAGTCTAACTATACAGCCCAAAACAAGTAGGGGAGCACATTGTGAACTTTTGTTAACTCTTTAAGGGGGTATAGGACACAAAATCTTCAAAACAATCGAAAAAAATATTATTATCTTAAAAAATAACACAAATATTTTAGAATAATATAAAACAAAAATTTTATTTATATCTGCAGTAGAACGTGAGATATGTAGCTTTTTGTGTCATGACATCTGTGTTGGGCAACCGCGTTTATAATGTTTGCTTCCTCGTAATATTTGATGGGATTAACATTATCGAATCCCTAGTCGTTCGGGCGGTTGGAGAGCTTCAGTTAGGAAAGGGATAAACTTCAAAGCTGTTTTTCTAATTGATCGTGTTTTCGATGATTTCTTGACTTTAAATTGATATAAGTGAAAATCTACTGCCCATAGAGTGTTAAAATTTTCCACACATAGTTTTCAAACATATATCTTTAATTTGTCTTTAGGGATTAGATGTATATAGTTTGTTTTTTTTTTATTAATTTTTATAACAAAAGTGAACCTGTGAAATTATCAAAAAAAGTTCAATATTAAAAAAAAAATATGGCAAATAGCAAAAATCGGTAAAGACAGTTTGTTAAATACATTTTCCTGTTTATAAAAATGCTCAATTTTTGTTTATCAATAAATAATTTTTTGACTTATAACAAAAATAAGAAACATCACTTTTTGACACATTTCATTTTTTAAAAAAAAGTAATGACAATTTAAAACCTATGACTATCTAAAAGTGTAAGTATATTTAGTATACATTTAAAGAAAAAATATTATATTGATATCTGCAATATTAAAAAAAAAGTTAAAAGTGTCCCATACCCCCCCCCCCTTTAAGTTTCAACTTTTTATTTGTAATTCTAAAAATGAAAAAAAAAAATGAAATAGATTCATTATGCAATCATAATGAAATGATAACAAGCAGGGGGAAAAATCTTCATTTTTTAAATAAAATTTAAGGGGGGGGGATAAATTTTGGGATCATAACCTTTGAATAAATTATAACAATAATTTATATCAAATTGCATTTGATAAAAAAAAGCTCAAACCAATTATTAAAGGTAGATGAATGCAAGCGTGAAGAATTTAGAACCAATTTATTTCATAAAATTCTTTTAGAGTCAATTTTAAGTTACCATTCATAATTTCATTTAATTAAAACATATATTATGTAATTCTTCAGAATAGGGGTAAGTGGTGTACCTTGGACGTATGTGTACCTCGTACCTATGCTGATTCTAGCTCGATTAGCTTAGATATTGAAACAACACCACATGCAGTTAAAGTATTTGCTACCAGGGATCTCAGTGAAGTTCTATCTGTTTGTTTAAAAGGTCAATTTATTAAAGAGGTTTCGAAAAACTAAATTCACGGTTCAAAAGTAAATTTTTCTTAGATTCTTTAGTGTAATTTTTTACTTAAACATGTAGTGTTTATTCAGAAACGATGGTTATGCAATATAAAGCAAAGTTTTAGCTATAAAACAGTGTGCTTGAAATTAAGTTAAGTCTAACCTTAACTTGGTGATTAACTATTTTGTTTTTAATATCCAAGTGGTGTACCTCGAACCTAATACAAGTGGTGTACCTTGGACTGGTCCAAGGTTCACTACTATAGGTCTTATGTGCTTCAGATTGTTGAAAACCCCTTTTTAAAATTCAAGTAAATTCTTTCCTTTGAAAAATTAAGTATTTTAAGCTATTAATATGCAACCCTGATTTGTAAAATCTAGAAAAAATGAAAATTTGTAAGAAATTTTGATATGATGTGATAAAGATTTTTTTTTGTAGTTAGTTATTTAGATTTATGGAAGCCTATAAAATTTTAACCATATTGATATAATATAGAAAATAATTATTGCATGCTCATCTAAAAAGATATTTTTTATAATAAATATCTAAGCAGAACATCCTTTTTACGCTTAGGCCTAGTTGAATAAACATACGGGGAAATATTTGAGTTGTTTTTTTTCAAATTTGAGACAGAAAGATAGCCAAATGTTTTTCTATGGCATGAAATAACAGTTTAATTTTATGCTGCATTTTAACGAATACACCCGAGAAAGATTGCATTGCAGCTGAAAAAGCCAAAAGGGACCCCCCCAAAAAAAACTAAGGCAATAAAACCCCTTACTGAGCCAATTGACCTAACATAACCAATTACTACAATCTTGGCTAGAAATAAGAGTAGGTTGTAAAATGTATTTTTGAATTTTATGTGGCCAATAAATATTGGTTTTCGGACTGTAAATCGAGTCTCTCTACCTGTTAATAATTGGTCCAAGGTACACTACCGGTTGGACCAAGGTACACCGCCCGTGGTGTACCTTGGTCCTAATTACAATTTTCTGTATTTATTTTTTTAACAGTTGAAATCATTTAAATAACATGTTAAAACAAATATATGTTGTATATAACAACGTAAAGTATTCAGTAAAAATATTTTTATTCACTTTTTGCAAGTAATTAAGAAAATAAAAATTGAAAAGTCAAAATAGGTCCAAGGTAACCCACCTTCCCTACATGATTCTTCTATCTAACGGTAAGTGCGCGCGAGATTAACTTAGTGAGAAAAAAATTGCAAGCTGATGAGGATTCCAAATTGAATCATTGGGGGTGAAAAGGTTTACGCCATGCTCTTCAATAATTTACTTACTCCTAATTGCTCTTACTTAGTAAACAAAAAATAAACAATCCAAAAATCACATTCCTGACGTCATTCCAAACTGATTTATAACCAAAATAAATTTTGCTCCAAATAATATTAATTTTAAATGAATAAAGTTTTTCATATCATTGGTTGAGTTGGCAACAGCGATTTAAATGACTCGAAATTTAATTTCACTGCTTATTCAAAGGGAATTTCGTCGACAAAGAGCAGATTTATGTCCGTCCGTTCGTACAGACAGACGGACAAAAAGTATGAAAGTTGGGTCTCTGATGTCATAGCTTTCTAACTTAAAAAGAATTTTTAAGATCGGATAGATATAACCGATTTTGGAAGGGGGGTACGGACAGACAGTCGGAAATCGACCTCATATCAGTACCTACTTTTTCAATTTTTTAAAAAAAATTTTCGAATTAAAAAAATAGAAAAGTAGGCTAAAAAAATGAAAAAGTAGGTATTGACATGCTGTCGATGTCCGTCCGTACGTAACCCCCTTAAAGGACAGACAGACGGACATCGATAACATGTCAATACTACTTTTTAATTTTTTTAATTCTTCGAAGTAAAAAAAAAGAATAGTAGGCTAAAAAAGATGAAAAAGTCCGTCTGTCTGACCGAAAAATGAAAAGTCCGTCCGTCTGTCAGTCCGTACGTACCCCCTTCCAAAGTAGGTTCTATCAATCCAATCTTATTTTTTTTATTAGAAAGGTATAACCTCAGACACACATCTTCCATACTTTTTGTCCGTCTGTCTGTACGATCGGACCGACATAAATCTATTATTTGTCGACGAATTTCCCTTTGAATTAGCATTGAAATTCAATTTCGAGTCATTTCAATCACTGTTGCAAACTACAAATGCTACTGACAAATGAGACAGGTCAAAAAATTCAGTGCATCGAAATAAGAATACATTGAAAATTTTGGAAACGAATTAGAATTCCAAGTACTTCAATTATTTAAAAAAAACCTTCAAAATGTAATGTTCATTTAAAAAGCATAGGAAGCAATTTTTATTAGAATTAAATCACCATAGCCATCGCAACAATGTTTGGTGAAATTTGATTCTTTTAGACAATAAATTAAAATTTATTTATTTTGCAACATCGATCAGTTGAAAGGACGTCAAATATATTTCACTACGAGATTTTTGTATGTTGGTAAGAAATGTTTTCTTCGATTTAAAAGAGAGAATTATTAAATATTTATACTTCGAAAAATACATTTTTGCAAATGATTTTAGTAATAAATATTTAATTTTCGAAATAAAACGAATGAAATTAGCGGGTAAATGTTTAATATAGAATTAATGCTGTGTTTGGCGCCTTTTTACTTGTTAAACACAACTGTTGTTTGGATGCGGGTTTAGAGACAGATTCTGTTATAACTGCAAATAAATCATGTGGACGATAAGTAATATTTATTTTATTGGCGATAAAAAATTAATCAAAATAATTGATTTGGCTTTAAGAAGTTGGACTTGTAGCTGAATGCTGTGTTTAGTGAAATTTATTCTTTTGCATATAAATTTAATGTAGAAACGGTTGTTGATGTCACTTACTGTATTCGTTTTTTTGTTAGAAATATAGAACTCCAGAGATCCCACTTAGATACTTTTTGTCCGTCTGTCTGCACGATCACACGGACATAAAACTATTATTTGTCGTCAAATTGCCCATTGGATTAGCATTGTAATTCAATTTCGAGTTATTTAAACAGCTGTTGCCAACTCAACAGTGGCATGAGAAACTTTATTCATTTAAAAATAATATTTTAAACAAAATTATTTTGGCCATATATCAGTTTGGAATGACGTCAATAATGTATTATTTGATTGTTTACCATTTGTTGACTATGGAAGTGGCAAGACATATTTTTTGAATATAATGCTGATTAGTTTTATTTACACATCTTATTTTAAGAGCATTTTGGAGTAGTTTAGGTTTTTTGTTTCAAATAAATATTTCATTATGCGCTGAACTAAAAATTAATCAAGCAGACGATAAGGAATATTAATTTTATTTGAGACAGAAAATTAATGAAAATATTTTATTAGGGCTTTAAGAAGTTTAAATTATAGCTGGATGCTGTGTTTAGTGAAATTTTTTCTAATGTGCATAAATTTTATGTAGAAACGGTTCTATATGACACTTATGTTAAGAACCTAGTTCGTTTCCCGATACGAATTTCAGTGAATATTTAAAAAACAGGAAAGTATGCTATTTCAGTTCTTTAATCTTGTCTTAATTGTTTAGCCTTGAATTTTATCTCTAGGTTGTTTAAAGAAAGAGTGTAAAAACAGGTTTTATGCGATAGCTCTTTTCCCAGGCACTTAGAACTAAGATTAAAAAAAAAATTGAATAATGAAATTAAATACGCGTTAAGGGAATTGAAAATGTGATTTTTCAAATAAGTAATCAGCCATATGAAGTACAAATTATTATAATATAAATCTGCATATTTTCTATATTTATAAAAATGTAAACATATTACAATGAAATAGAAAATATACTTAAATCAGCAAACTACAAAACATTCAAAATATTAGTTAAATACTAATTAATATCTGAAGGGACTATAAAATGTGTTTCGTAGAAAATTAATAGTTGTTTAGCATTTGATCTTAGCATTATTTGTTAATATGGGACAAAATATTGACTTACAATGAGAGTGGTAAAATTTCGTTTTGTGGACTTGCACAAAGAAGGAAAAACACAACTTTTTATAGCAAAATATGTGAAATTTTCTCAAGTGTGTATAGAGCAAGTGTGTATAGAGTTTTGAAATAATATTCTACTAATAAGTGTTTTTAAAATGATTCCTTTAAAAAGGGTCGAAAGCCAATATTTACAACAAGAGATGAAAGGCAATTGAAAAAGATTGTGAAAGGCAATTGAAGAAGAAGCATCCCTTTCGAAGTGTGATATATTTGCAACGAAAATTTAAAGAAAAGGTTATAAGTGTCTCTAAATCTACAACATTACGACGTCTTCAAAAATTAGGTTTTAGATCACGTGTATGGTAAAGCCATTATTATCATCTAAGCAGAAGCATGCTAGAGTTAAATGATGTAAACAACGGATATTTCGGCATTAGGATAATTAGAAAATGTACTCTTTACTTTAGTGATGAAAGTTTGTTTTGCTTGTCTCATGGACATCATGTACTGCTTTGGAGACTTAAGGGGGTTCAGTATGTTGTATACTGGTAATTTTAAATTGGCCGATTGCAATGTACCTTTTCATAATAACTACTGATCAGATCATCTTAAAATTTTCTCTGTGTGTTATACCAACCTTATGTATTAATCTGAGGTTAAAAGTTTTTTGTAAATAACTGTTAGATTTTTAAAAATAAAATAAGTTTTAAAGTACCCAAAAAATCATGAAATTTTTCACTTCTTAGCCCCAAATTTTTTTTTTCACTTTAGTTTTACTCAAGTTTATAACCTCAGATTAATCTATACTATGTATTACATCATATAAAAAAAATACGAGAAAACATAGCATAGTTTTTGAGAAAAGGTACACCGAAGTTAAAAAAATCAAGTTCTGAGAAAAATGCGTTTTAAGTTTTTATTGTTAACCCATTTCCTTACGAAGCCATGACATTAAAATGGCTTTTAATGTCAAAAATATTTTTTCAATCGTCTTGATACTTTGTGACATTATTAATAAAGGTTGTAATAGTATTTTAAGCCAAAATTTTTTGTTTTGATTTTTTCACCGATTTTAGGGTACTGAGCACCCCTTAAACGAGAAGCTTATAATAAAGAGTGTTTCTGTTTAATTTGCGAGATCTGTGTATGGGGCTTCCTAATTGCTTTAGTATGGGGCTGCATGATTGCTGAAAGACCAGGTAGGTTGTGTTGTATCCACAACATGGGTCTGAAAGTTTACTCGTTTAGAGACTTAAACAATAAACAAAACGCTTATAATAAAGGGTGTTTAAAGCATTCTGTTAAATTTGCGACCTCTGTCTTGGTATGGGGCTGGTATGGGGCTGAATGGCTTTTGAAGGCCCAAGCAGGTTATGTATTGTTTCCACAACAGTCAATTCAGAAGTTTATCAAGTAATTCTTGAAATTTCATGAATCTATCAGCTGAGGATTTATGTGATGACGATTTCTTGTTTCAGCAAGATTTAATTTCTTCCCACTCTTTCAAATGAACTAAATGACTTAAAGAGAAGGATATAACTCTACTCCCTTTTGCCTGTGAATTCACAAAATAAATATCCCATTGAGAATTTGTAGGGAAATATGAAAAAATGACTTCGTTAAATTGGGCCCACAGACAAAAAAGAATTTATTATTAGTATAAATAGCGTATTTGGACAAATATGGATCTGAGCTAATTTGGATTTAAAAAACTGTGAAACTTTAGTTAATAATATGTCAAACTGTTTTACAGTTGTTACTAGCTAAGGGTGATGCGACAAGCTATTCATTGGGAAGTTAGAACACTTAGAGTTTAAATTATGTACAATATATTTAATTTTGAACTTCTTGTAGTTTGCATTTCATTTGATATGTTTGCATTTTTATGAATCTACAAAATATTTAGATTTATATTATAATAATTTGCATTTCATACGGTTGATTATTTATTTGATAAATTACATTTTCAATTCATTTAACTGTACTTTTTTTCCTTATTTTAATTTTTTGAATCGGAGTTGTACAAGTTTGTTTGTTTTCAGTTTCAAAAAGGGTTCTCAAACAGTTGTGGTGCTTCATGGTGTGGAAACGATAAAAGAAGGGTTGGCAAGACCCGAGTTACTTGGTAGGCCACCAATAGGCCCGCTAAAACTATTTAACGAGAATAGTAAGTTTGCGAAAACAAATCCATTTTTATACATAGTTTAACAAATTTAATTTTATGATACCTAATTGGCCGGCAGTTTTTTTTTTTTAGCCCTTTTAGTCCCAGTGAGGCCATTTGGAATCATCACTTTCAATATTTTTCCCCAAATGTTTATGTCCGATATGGCATCCAAACACATATCTTTCGATTCTTCACACTTTTTTTCTATTAGACAAAATTTTACATTAATCCCAATAGAAGTCAGAACTACTATTTTTTTTACTAAGAAAATAGCTAACAAGCGTTTCACTTGATTTTTGAAAAAATCACTTCAGTTCCACCTTTTTTAAAGCGCAATTTAAACTATATCGGTTAAAATAATTACTAAATTTTTTTTAATAATATGGTCAGATACCTTAAAATAAATAACTCGAAGTGTTTTTAGATAATATATATATATATTTTTATTTTGTTGTTTTCCACAGTTAAAAAAGTTTGGCACTATTTCATAAACCATATAACAAATTAAAAATGATTTTTTTTTCTAGTGGAACTCTTATTTTCGATCTAAAATAAACTTATTTTGTGAATATTAGATGTCTCTGTAGTGTAGTAAATTTTTGAGACTGAAAGGGTTAATTTAATCGAAAAATGATTTATAGCTAAATAGATCCCCGAGCATTTTGATCCAATTAAACGGTTGACTTTTTTGAGAAGTGATGGAGGATGAAGGGGTAAGTGTAAGGAAACATAATGGTTAGCCTTATGTAAGAGTGGTAAAAAAATAACCCAATTTTTTACAAAACCATATTAGCACGATTAAATTCGACTTGATTATGTACATAATTGCTATAGAAAGGTAAAAAGTTAATAAACACTTTTTATTTGATTTAAATAGCATTTTAAAAGAAGAAGAAAAAACGACTAACTCAAAATGCGGTTTTTTGTTTCCTTAATATATTTCGTTAAATATGAATTCGGTAAACGTCTTGTTGCATTTGATAGTTCTAAAAATTATTCTAACCAGATGTTTTACTGCATAAAACTTCTTATTTTTTTGTTAAATCTGGTCTTAAAATACCTATTGTAGGTTAAATTAGTCTCTAAGGTCTTAAATATCCAAAATTTTCTTCAATTCTACCACACTTGATTATGTATTGCTTTCATATGGCCATTTTGGTTTTTGTAATATAATTTTTTGTGGTTCCCAGGTGCCTTTTTCATGAATGCCGACTTGCACAAATGGAGAGAGCAGAGACGCTTCGTATTACACTCGATGAAAGACCTGGGCCTAGGAAAAACTGTGATAGAGGAGGATATAATGGTAAAGAGACATAAAAAGGGCGAATAAAGAGAAGTTTCAAGAGCGATTTCTTGTTAACCCTCTAATGCATACTGTTCCCGTTTGGCAACACGTTACATAATCCACTTTACTCTATTAAAGTCGAGGTCCACGGAGTCGCGGTCCGAGGAGTCGACAAATTTGTGTTTTTCATCTATTACGTTCCATTTTGAAGTTTTAGTTACTAATAATCCTCATAGATGACAGTAGTAAAATTGTATTCAAAATTAAAGAGTGAGGTTATTAACTGTTGTGAAATTACGTTTTTGGCAGTATTTAGAGTATAATAATATTAGTACAATACGCAAATAAATTGTTCTGAAAAATTCATTATGGTTTAAGAGGGTTATTTTGAAATATATTTAGCAGTTTTCTAGTCATTATTATCAAAATTGGAATTTTTGTAGTTGGTGTTGTCTATGGATTTTTTTTAAAAAATGAAATTAATTAATTTCTAATGCAGTTAAATTTTTTCTTTATTTTTCCCATAATGTATGAGCATTAAAAATACATATATATTTCTTCCTGGATGAAAAAAAAAGCATGCATTTGAGGGTTAATAGAACTTAAAATTTGATGGTATTGCTAAGATGTTTTAACTCTTTAAAGACGATTGCCATCAAAATTTGCTGTGCAAGATGGAGCTTTCTTCTTCTGAATTCTAATCTTAATGAACAAAATATTAGATGGAGTTGCATGACTATGGCTTGGTTCTATGCATGTTTTATAGAATATAGCTTCAGTTTTTCTGAGCTGGAATTCATCTATTAACTTTATGACGTTGAAATAAAGTGGTAAAAACTTAGTTCCAAATAGAGAATGCATGTTTTAGAAAAGTAACCAAATTATGAAGTAATCTCACTATTAGATGATTCAACTACAAATGAACCAAGTACACTCCCTCCAATTTTCGAACTAGCAGGTGGACAATCAGCTTAATTGCATGCACTATAGTCCATACAATTACAATGCAAGCCTGCTTCAAATACCCTTGTGGGTTTACGGGAAACGGTAGGAAGGGCGCCTCAAACACGGTTGGTTAAAAACTTTGTTTATTAGGAGACCACACGAGGTAGAGAAAGTCAGGCTTGCCTTGTAAAAGTAAAAACTATAACTATGCAGCATTTTAGTGCAATGATGAAAGGTAGTCCTAGTTCAGACATTATCCGATAGGCAGCAGCCCCCCCCCCCCAAAAAAAAAAAAAAAAATCATCAGAGATAATTTTAATGCAAAGCTTTAATTTTAAATCGCTGTCGAACAATAGTCGTGGGGGATTTTATTGAACTATTGGGAACTAGATTCTTGTATTATCAGCCATCCATTAGTTAGAACAAAAATACGTGCACTCTTTGCCCACCTAACTTCGGTAAATAGCAATATGCTATGGAGAAGATCCTTCCGTGGATGTAAAGAGTTCCACAAAGAATTTGTGAATCCATCCAGAAAACATGTTTAAAACATTAATTTAATTTATGGTCTAACAGATTTTAAAATTATTTGAGAAAATTTGGCAATTATATCGGAATGAAAAGTGTATTTTGGATAAATTAAATTCAGATCATTTTTGTATGTAAATATTTCCTTTACAAGAGTTTCCAACAAACGGATCTACCGTGCTTTTCCCTTTTTCTTTTTACTAATTTTTTTTTACCCAAGTTAGGATGGCACTGAGTTTAGTCAATTCTTCTAGGATGAAATAAACCACTTTCTGGACAAAATCCGCGTCCACAATGGATCCCCGATGGACTTAAGAGAGCCCTTGACCTCGAGCATATCCAACAACATCTGTACCCTGGTCTTCGGCAAGAGATACGAGTACGAAAACCCAGAGAGAGTGTTTCTGGACAAGAACTTGGAGGCGGGAACAGAAGGCTTCGACCAGACTTCCATCGCAGGTTTCTTCCCATGGTTGTTAAAGATACCCCTGGTCTCCCGTTTCAGTAAACTTAACCAAACTTTTACGGTTTTCAAGAACCTGAAGACGTTTTTCAAGTAATATAGTTTTTTGTATCATAGGGTAACAAGTACAGCAATTGGCACCTTCACACTGATTGGCCTCCTCATTCAATATTGAAAATAATAAGATGTTAAAGCCCACATTAGGTGCGACAAAGGTTTTTAAAATTACGTTTTGTCATGTTGTCACGTTTGTCATGTTGGCAATAGTGCGTACCAACAATCGGACAACAATATGGCAGCTAAATACGAGTGGGTGGGGGGAGGGGGCAATCACTGTCTTAAGGGGGCCAATCACAGTACTTGTTACCCTATTGCACAGTGTGAAAGACAGTGCAATTTCCAATGACACTTTTAGATTACTTAGTTTCATAAAAAAAAATGTGTTATTGGCCGTTATTTTACGGGAGACCGTAATTGGCTTTAAACCAAAGAATTTTTCTTTTGCCTGACAATTTCCTATCATGCTTACGTCCACAACAATAAAATGTATTATTATATTTGCTTTTCTAAAAAAAGCAAGCACAATTAAAGTACTAAATTTGATGACTGGATTTACTTTAAACGATCTTTTTTTCAACTATGTATTTTTTTGTGCAAGTGTCAGTCAGAAAAGGGTTCCGAAAAGTAAGAGTTTGGGCCCCAAGCTGTCATGGGCAGGCCTTGCCTGAATGAGTTCCAAATATGATTCGTTAAAAAGTAAATGTTTTGATAGTGTTCTGAAGTTTTTATTTTTTGTCAAGGTATTTTTAATTCTTTCTTTTTTCTTCATCGATTTAAGAAAAAAATTGGAGTTGCTATTCATGTTTAAATTTATTTATTTAAATTTAAATAATTTTTTTAAAATTAAAAATCAATGAAAAAATGTGTGTGAGTTTAGAATTAGATAATGAAAAAAGAAATTAATACAATTTATTTGTCGAGTTTTGAATAAAAGTTGTGAAACTTTTTTTAACATTATAGACGTCAACTTTGAATGCTTGTATCTCAATCTCAACAAATAATACAAATTATTTTTTTTTATATAAATTATATTAAAAGTGATAAATGTTACAAAATATAAAAAAATGGTTGTTGCCATTGGAATTTTCAAAGTACTCATTTTCATATGTAGAAGACCCCTGATATACATTTTTTGTTTCCAGTAACCAATTCTTTATGCTATTTTCAGAAAAAATTACACCTTTCACAAAATTCCTTGACCAATAACAGCCAATAATGAATGTTGGAGAGTTTTTTCCCCAGCTGTACCTGATGCAAAATACTTATTTAGAAAACAAAATAGAAAGAAATACTAAAGCAGTGTAAAATGAACAGTACCTATAGATATTTTTTAGCAAGTTTTATAACATTATCATTTTCAATTACGGAAAATAGATAAAAAGATAATACGTTTTGAAAATTTTACGAAGTTTATTATTAGTATAGTAAAATTTATTGTATATATAATTGTTCTTAAAATTCAGAAATTCTTATTTGAATAGAATAATTGAACTAATTCAAACTTTATTTTTTTTGCATAATTTTGACTTAATTTGCAAACTTTATATTTCTAGGACAGTGATTACTAAACATAGGGATACTTTTGATCCCAAAAACATAAGGGATTTTATTGACAGTTATATCCATGAACAAAATTCCAGATTGTTAAAGGATCCAAACACAACCTTTTGTGGTAAGTTTCATTTCTATTTAAAATTCTGCACGGAAAAAAAAAAAATATACCGTTCTTATCTAGAATGAATAGGTAGCCATTTTCTGAGTCCCAAAATTAGAAGAATGGAGCCCAAAATAATGCGTGCAGGTGACACACATAACCTGTCTAACCGAAATGATCGAGAATTTCTAGTCCGTGCTATTCTAGTTACCACACGAGAATGAATCGTTCGTGTAACAAGAAATTATTGCTTGATTTCTACACTATCTATCATGCTCGAGAATTATCGCTTGTGAGACTATCCTCTAGAGCACTCAATTATTTACAGATAATTTCAAATGGGTGCGACCTCATGTCTCATAGACGAGAAATCTAGAAATTATATACGGAAGAAACTAGAATTTTCTGAAATTCTAGTGATCTTAGCCCTCTAGCGGATAAAAAGAATAATTTTCTTTACTTCCAAAAAATGAAGCTTTGTGTAACAAAACCAATACTTATAAGAATGATTTGTTAAAGAAAAGAAAGCTAAATACTCTTAAAAGTTGTGTTCAGATCGCTATAGTGCGGAAAAGTTGCCATTGGTAAAGACGTGAAAAATGTACTAATTATTATTATTTTATTACTTTGTGTTCCGTTCTCGCAATGCCATCAAAACAAGTCAAAAAGCGAATTTTTTTTTATTCCCGATAGATGTTTTTAGTTGTGTTCCGATATCATGAATTAACTACAAAAAGTACGTAGTAGTTACTTTTAGTACTTACTACTTTTAGTAGTTATTCGAGAGCCGCGGTAGCTCAGTCGTGTGAAGCGTCGTGCTCGTATCGGAAGGGTTGTGGGTTCTGTCCTCGGCGGCGCTCGCAATTCTGATGGTCGCTGGGTCGGCGCTTGTACGCGGCTAAAGACCGCCGTGTTGACTAATGGTGGCTGGGGCACGTTAAATATGTCGTGGTCACAAAATCCTCCATGTTCCCATACCAAATTAATACCTCTGGGGGTGCCAGATCAGGGGGTTATCGGCATTTGATCTGGATCAAAATTCCCATATGTGAGTGGGAATGGATGTGTGAAAGGGACCTTCCTGTAAAACGGATGTGTCATGCTGACGGGCAAAAGTCGGACTTCCTCCCTTGTGGCGCTCAATAAAAACGGAAACCGCCCTCTTCGCCTTAAATCGGGTAGTCCTCTACTCCGGGCTCGGTTACCGAGCGGCATTAGAAACAACAACAACAGTAGTTATTCATGAATAGCAACACAACTCAAATAATTTATCTGCTTAAAATGATTAAATCCAACTTTTATGGCATTGGGCGAACGGAAGATAAATTAATAAAAAAAATATTTAGTGCATTTTTCATGTCTTTAAACCAATGTCAACTTTTCCGCACTATAGCGATGCGAAATAAAATAAAGCTTTTTTCGGCCCACCCTACTAAATATCCTAGTCAAGATATCTGGAAATTCTAGTTCTTGAAACCAAGAATGTTGTTAGAGATACTCAGAAATTATGAGTTGCGACTCATTATATTCTGGTTAAAGAAGACAAGTATTCTAGTTGAAGCATCTAGGAATTCTAGTACCGAGATCTGATCTTTCAGTAGCAGGGAACTATAACTTCTGATTCTTGAACTTATAATTCTTTTTGGGAACTAGGAATTATAATCCACGTCCCTATTCTTCTAATTCAGGGAACCAGAAAATTCTGGGCGCCTCAGTCAGATTCTCAATTAGAACTCTCTTCTTCTGGGATCTAGAATTTCTAGGGAGCATATATGGCGATATTTTCTAGATAAACTGACTATTTTCTAGGTGACAGGGGCGAATTTTTTTTTCAGTGTGATATTGATACAACTAATGGCTAAGGAGATTGTTTTATTTCAAAGTACATACACTTGAAAGATATCTTAAAGAAAAAAAGATCCTAAATTCTTTTATTATTTTATAATTTAAAAAATAAATAAAATATTTATGGTATAGTTGAAATCACTGATGTTACTGTGAACTTTATACGTATTTTCAACACTGTTAAAAAAAAATACTGAATTTGAAGGAAAAAGCCCGGCAGCTGAGTTGCCGGGCTTTTCCCGTTCCGTTAAGTATTTTCCCGTTACGAAGTTCCGTTTCTTATTTCTCCGTTATTAAAATTTTCCATTTTGAATTTTCCCGTATATTTACAGAAGTCCCGTTTCTTATTTCTCCGTTATTAAAATTTTCCATTTTGAATTTTCCCGTATATTTACAGAAGTCCCGTTTCTTATTTCTCCGTTATTAAAATTTTCCATTTTGTACAGGGTGGCCCAAAAGTAGCCTAACAGTTAATGTTGTACTATTGGTAAGAACTTCGGCTTATTTAGAACAGGTTTTTGACATAGTCGTTCTTAGTTTTGTTGGTTGGCTAAAATAAAGTCGTAACTAAAACTAAGCACGACTATGTCAAATACCTGTTCTAAATAAGCCAAAGTTCTTACCAATGGTACAACATTAACTGTTAAACTACTTTTGGGCCATCCTGTATTTCCCCTCGTATCCACCGTAGAATATAAAAATAAATTTAAAACCAGTCCATTATCTACAGTATAATATAATTGTCAAAATTACATATTTTTTTCAACTATAATGTATAATTAAACTATTTTAAAAGGCAACAAACTGTTAGATATTAAATTATAGTGATTTAGCACATTGACTTTACATATTAAAATTACTTTGAAAGAAAAACAGCAAGTTTCAAAAATGTAATGCATCATAATACAAAAAATTAAATTTATCTTTCAATGTAAAACGTTCTTGATTAATAACCAGAATTTAAGACACAAATTATGCATTGTAAAAATAATACTTTTAACCATAAAGAAGTAGAGATTAAAGTTTTTCATACTGTTTTTCTTTTTTAGCAAGTAATAACTAAATAACTTTATAATAATATATATGTATCGGTTGAATAAGAAACCAAAGCAATTTACAGAAAACATTTTTATTTCAACAGAAAAAAGTATTACATTTACACTTACCTTGATTAAATTTTTAAACAAAATAATCCAAACATTTCCAACAAAAAATGTAGTTTCACAATTTCCAACACACATATTTTAAAAACACTTTGAGCTTGTATATGAAAAAGATTGAACATTACGTCTGTGAAAAACATCGAAAGTGAGAATATCGAACCAAGCAATGCGACGATGGGACACTTACCTTAATAATTTTAACATAATAATCCAAATAATTCCAACAAAAAATGTAGTTTCACTATTTCCAGCACACATATTTTTAAAATACACTTTGCGTGGCATTAAGTTTGAAATTCTAGCATATTTAAGTGATAAGACCTCGAAATAATACAGCGAAAACCACGCTTTCCTTTTGTAGAAAACGAAAGTAATGAGCAGATGCTTGACACCCGGCTTTTCACTGCAGTATAACTTCGAACATGTTTATTTTCTTTTCTTCAGTTAGACATCATCTGTAGTCATGATAGTTCTGTACAACAAATTCTAAATCCGATTTCAGCTGCCGGTAAAAAGTCGTAACAAAATGTATGTTTTAAAATCATCCTCTTTAAGTTGGCTCGAAACATTATCTCACAACTTTTTACAATTTTTAATATGTCTTTTAATCCATATTCTATCACATGCTGATTCTGTCGAAATCATCGAGAGAAAACGAAAAAAAGAATTATTCTTTTTGCATAAAAGAGGAGTTGAGCAGTACCATGCAATCTTCAAAAGTTTTTCCAAACGATTTACAAATATTTAAAGTTGCTTTAAAAAACTATTTTTAATTATTTAATGTGTTCTAATCGTATTTTCAGCAAGAACTGTTTGCTTTACATATTGCTTGCATTTTTATTATACGATTTTTATCAAACTGTTTGATAGAAGTTTGCGAAAACAAAGCATTCTTTGACTGCGCTAAAGCTCAATTCAAGAACGTAGTGTAAATTGGACTGAAAAGCAGCTGCAATAGTAAACAATAGTTATAATTTTGTTCTATCTTTACAATACTTACATATTCTAATAAAGACAATCAGTTTTGCTATTAAAAACATGCAATTTATGTTCTGAAAGGCAAAATTTAAAATTCGAGTTGCTTGTATACGTGCTATGGATTTTTATGTTTAGGCCTAAACTTCAATAAGCCGCCATTGTTTGTAACACTTCGCGTCTAAAAACGGGAAAATTCCGTTTCCGCTCTTTACGGACATTTTCGGTTCAGTTTACGGACATTTCCCGTTTTTAGAAGAAGAAAAACCGTTTTCAGAAGAAACAAACCCGTTTTCAGTAGTTACCGGAAAGTTCCGTTAAAATCAGTAATTTTCTATCCTGAAATTTCAGGTTTTTTTTAACAGTGAAGGCTATAAAAAATTGTTCATACCCATTCCATTTTCATCAAAACATAACATAATAACACTGTAGCGGCCTCGATAACCCATTGTCTGCCAAAAGGATCCTCAAGGCGGAGATGAGTTATGTCGGCTTATATTAAGGTTGTAATCTGGAATAGTGGTAGGAACATGGGAGGTAAGTCAGCGTACCCCAGTTGTTGATTTAATATTGAGGTTGCGTGTGTGGTAACCGCCGCAACACACTTGACTTACATATTTAACTTACTGACAATTTTTTTGTTGCTAAAAAAAGTAAAGAGTTAACTTATTTAACAAATGTTTGTCGAAGCATTTAATTTCACAAGAGAAAAAGTTTCCCATAAAAACAAAAACGAAACTTAAGTTTTTTTTTACGGAAGTTATAACTCTCTATGCATTTTTCAAAAAATAATGAACCATCAAAAGGTTTATTCTGCGATGAATACAAAGGCGTTATAGTAAAATGATTTTCATCGCAATGTATTTTCAACTTTCATTTTATTTTATTTTAAATAAAGTTACTCATGCATTTGATGAAATGGCGACAGAGCAAATATTGAACAAATAAAATTGCATTTTCTTGTTATTTCAATGTTGATTAAGTTTCAGTTATTTCAATTTTAAATATCCTCCTAATCTAAATTTTTTTAATGACATTTAAGATAAAACCTTGCCTGATAATTTGCTTTATTATGAAGCATCCTACTTGTCTCTGAGAATTATGGTTACTTATGCAAAAGTGGGTGACAGAAAGACGGACTGAAACATTAAAATACATTCCCCTTTTCGCGTGTTAAACGTGGCATCTAAATAATTGAAGCGGAAAAAAACAACAGCATTCGATTATTTATGTAGCATTTTTTTTTTAATTTGTATCCTACCAAAATAAAAGAGGGCGATACTATTTTTAAATAATAGCGATTAATTATCAAACAACCGTACGCTATTTTTCCTTCAAAAGTGTTTCAATTATCTGTTATGACGATTCTCATGGAAAAAATTCTTACATGTAGGAGCAATGCCTTCACATAGGATTTTTAAACATTTTGCTTTTTCTATGAAAAGTAAGAAATAATGTTATTTTGGTTCTCGGAAGTTATAAAACTCTCTATAGACATTGAAATCATGTCATCAATTTTGTAGTCATATTGTGTCTGTATCTTCTGTTATTTTAAAAAAACTACTGATATCCCCCCAAAAAACTTCGCAAAAAAGTAAACAAACGCCAATCTAAAAAAAAAAAAAAAAAAAAAAAAAAAACTATGCATTTATTTTATAATAAAGAACAAGTCATTATGAAAGTTGTCGCTAAAAAAGCCGTGATATAAAATGAATGCCAATCTCTTATTTAAAACTTCCTGGTCATAATAAATAATATAATTTAAGTTTCTCTGCCATAAAAAAATTACACTCTTTGTGGTTGGAGCCCATCTTAATCCCCCTAAAAAAATTAAGTCACGCAAATAAACTTGAATTACTAAATAAAACAAACGAAGGATACTTTAAAAAAATCTTTAACAAATACAATATATCAATACAATATATTTATATAAGGGTATAGAGGGTGGTTAATAAGGGGCACCAACCTTAAACAGTGCAATTTTTTTATGGCAGCGTAACTTAAATTATACTATTTATTATGACCAGGAAGTTTTAAATAAGAGATTGGCATTCATTTTATATCATGGCTCTTTGAGCGACGACTTTCATAATGACTTGTTTTTATTATAAAATAAATGCATAGTTATTTTTTTTAGATTGGCGTTTGTTTACTTTCAGGAAGTTTTTTGGAGGGATATATAATATATTATTATACTCTGAATACCGCCAAAGACGTAACTTCACAACAGTTAATAACTTCACTCTTTAATTTTGAATACACTTTTACTACTATCATCTATGAGGATTATCAGTAACTAAAACTTCATAATGGAATGTAATAAATGAATAAAACACAGATTTGTCGAGAGGGAACTCTACTTTAATAAAATAAAGTGGATTATATTGGTTGTTGCCAAATGGCAACAGTATACATTAGAGGGTTAAATACTAATACTATTGAGCAACAATTTTAAATAAGCTACTATTATTTCTTTTTTGACAGATGACACCTTGGTGAGCAACGTGCTCGACCTGTTCACTGCTGGTAGCGAGACTGTGAAAACTTCTATTCTGTGGTGTGTGTATATTGCTGCTGCTTTCCCGCAGCACCAGGAAAAGGTCAAAGACGAGATCCTGGAAGTGATGGGACAGGACAGGGATCCGGAGTTCCAGGATCTCAAGAGCATGCCATTCACTCACTCCTTCATACTCGAAGTGATGAGGTGGAAGACCATCGTGCCCATGAACATAAGCCACTGGTAGGTATATTTCCCAACAGTCTTATGCAGCCTGATCGGATTGGTTGAACGCCGAATGAGACCGAATGGCCGCGGATCTCAAAATAAAGTGTCTCTGTGTTAATCAGAAGCGAAAAAAAAAACATTTTTAAGCCATATTTCTCAAGCTGTATTAAATAATGACATAAAAAAATAGGACAACTGTAGCTGACTTAGGTCTCTACAATCCCACATTTGAAAGTGGTTTGACAATTTTTTTAAAAAAATTTTAATAAATAATTTTACAACAAAATATTTAAACTATATTTTTAAAAAGTGGAATCATAGACACCTGTAACACCTTTATCATATAAAATACCATTTGTAAAAATGCTCAATACATCTGGAGAAATGCGGCTAAGAATTTTTTTCAAATTTGTTTAACATAGAGGCACTCCGCGTTTGATCGAGCTCATTGGGCCTTTATAGCCCCACTTTTATTTGCGCCACATTGTAGAAGGGAATGAAAAATGAACAGCGTGCATTATCTTTTCTCACAGTCGTGTGTTATGTCCCTGCCTTTTCTAGCTGCTTCGAGGTCACATATTGAGTGCTCGCAGTTACATCAAATAGTCTTATTCACGGAATAAATATCAAACAAAGCCTTTGGTGTTCGCACGTAGAAGGGGACGATAGATTAGCCAAGTTAGAAACTGTGGTCTGTTTTATCTTTTAATTATATTTTCTTTTATTCTAAATTTACTTTAATAACGTTTACACTCAAATAATCAACCATCCTTTTTATATCTAGCACCTTGTCGGAAACCATAATCTGTGGATACCACATTCCCAAGAACGTGAGTGTGCTGTTCAATTTGTGGAATGCCCACCACAATCCCGACTATTGGGACGATCCCGAGAGCTTCATCCCCGACCGCTTCATCACCAAAGACGGAAAATCTGTGTCCAAACCTTCCCATTTCATGCCCTTCTCAAAGGGTGAGTTTCTTTCATCATATCTAGGAGGAACTAGGGATGTTTGACCCCCAGAGATACGTGACCCCATGCCCTTTTCTCAGCATTTGAAAGGTTTTATAAGTTAAAAGTGGTATCTTTTTTTCCCTTTCAGTCACCCGACCACGCTGAAAGTAAATTATTGGAGCCATATAATTTTAAATTTTGGGTCTACGCTTTTTGGTTTAAAGGAAATATTTTTTCAATTAGTTACCATTTTTGTTCATGATTTTACCTATGATTACATGTAAAAATAATAAATAATTTTATTTTATTTATTTGCAATATATATATATAATATATATATATATATATATATATATATATATATATATATATATATATATATATATATATATATTTTTTTTTTTTGGGGGGGGGGGGTTAGCAAAAATAAAAAGGAGTAACTTACGGGACCCCAGCCACTTAGGGATATGTGACCCCAGTAAATATTACAAAAAGTAGACATACAATAGCAAGCCAAGAATATTATGAAAAAATCACGGGAGTCCAAGAAGTAAATTACTTATGCTCTTACTAAATATTTTGGGAGAATTTAACATAGGATTTGTTGGGAAGGTGCAATAAAAAATATTACGAGCTTGCAATTCAGTTAAAAAAATAAACAATGGAAATTGTTTTTTAATAACTTGAAATGAATAATACATCCCAAGTTCATATTAACAAAATGAAACGATTCGTCAATCAACTTTATTTTCTCTGAAAAATAAAAGAATCACCAGTTACGTATTCAAACAAGACTTTACGTTTAAAATTGAATAATTCGTTAATATAAGAATAATTAACGGGTTCAAAATATTTAATAATAATTTTGCCTGACAAAAATGAAAAATATGTATAGAAACTTTATATGATGTTAGTTTTGTTATAATGTTAAAGCATTTTGATATTTTTATTCATTTTACCAAATATATGGGTAGGGTCACGTATCCCTATCGCAGGGGGGGGGGGGGGGCATGTTTGATGTTTTCCTTATATTGCGGTTAATACTTCGGTAACGCAGTAATATATATTTGTGTAATAATTTATGAAGTATAAATTGCCTGCATTTGCTCATCCATAAATGATGTTATTCAAAAGTTATAAGCCAAAAACTACAAGTGGGGTCATATATCCCTGGTTCCTCCTATTGTTTAAATATAACAGTCCTATATTGCATTAAAAGCAAGCATGCTAAGTAATTGGTCACTGGGAGTTCCGCGTGAGGTTGAAAACCTGACAGAAACGTATGCTTCACTTCCCGGAAGATTTGATCATGAGAGTACTACAGGGTGAGGCAAATTAATGTGGACCCGGTCTAGAAATAGGAATACGTTGAAATTCTTGGCGAAAAAGAGCTCTTGAAGCCGCCTGAAACCTGTTTTTGCATTGGTTGTATAGGATTAGCTTCACATTAGAACTACTCTTTGACTAGTGGAGAGTTCAGATATTAGTTCTTATTGTATGAAGATGTCCCATAATGCAACTTTGTGTATTGCAATCAATTTAGAATGTTTTGTATAAACAAAAACAAAAAGGTTGGACACAATGCTTTGCATAAAGGGTTAATTTATCCAATAAAGAATTAACTATTTTTTTTAAAAAAAATCTCATAATTTTTATCTTTTCATAGTTGATTGGTATCTATCTTTTCTAGGCAAAAGAGTCTGTCCAGGAGAGTCAATGGCCATGGTGGAAATATTCCTCTACTTCACATCTATCCTGCAAAAATTCCAAGTGGTCTTTCCTGATGAATATAAGCCTACTTTCCGTGCTGTAACGAAAGTAAACTATAGACTGGACCCCTACAAAGTTCGATTCTTGACAAGAAGCTAAGACAAAATTTCCCGCATACCTAATTACCATTCATCCAGTTCATTCTATGAATTCCCTGATATTATAATATAATTGTAATTGTATCTTTACAATTTATTGTAATTTGAGTTCAATTACTTGAACTTTTATTATACACTCTTAGAAATGGATAATCAAAATCGATGAAATTTTTTTTACTGTGACAAAACCGTTCACCGGCAATATTCCGAGTTTTCCTTAACTGAATTTGAGTAAATTTAATGTAATCGTAAAAATCGTATCGTACTTTAATCTTTAAAACACAATCGTAAAGACTTATTTTTAAAACAAACTTTATTCTTCGGATCTTTTAACTGATTACAACATCTTACTTTTTCGAAAACTCTCACACTAACGCGATATCTCACGATCTTGCAATCATTGAAATCTGAGGGATGCCAACATTTATTCGTCATTTTTTTTTAGGATACGAATGTAGTCTGATCTTGAGTAATATTTCATCGTTTTAGTTTCATTAAATTCAGGATTATATTCTTTATTTAAGAGTTTAGTGTAGTCATTTTTTGAGCATATAAATTTTGTTGTTTTGATAGTTCTAAATTTGACGTTTTCGGACTAGTTTACCAAATGCATTTTTCTAATAACTTTTTTGGATGTCTTATAGGACTCAACTACATCATTTTGTTATTAGCATTTTAAACCCGAATGTAAAAAAAAGTCTTAATTATTTTCCACAATCGCCTTTTTATGTACTCAAATCCCTGGATGTAATGCTTTTGGAAAATGATTGGAATTGTTATATATTTAATAATAATAATTGTTAATATTTGGAATGTTTAATTCATTTTATTTTATAAAAATGTGTCTATATGCACGTAAAAATATAATATATAATGTTTTTAAAATATTAAAAAGGTTCAGAGTGTTTTTCGAAATCAAAAATTTGCTTTGAATATAGATTATGCATTTTATTACATTCAAATCGAGCAAATAGACTCGAAATGTTTATTTATTTTTAAAAAAAAATAACATACAACTTATTTAAATATTTATATTTATCAATAAAATATAACTGATTCTACAACTCACTTGAAAATTGGTGAATATAAGTTTGAAAAAGTAAACACTTTTATTTATCTTGGTTCAAAAGCTAATGTTGATGGCAATATCGCACCCGAATTACAAATAATAATCAATAGTGGAAGTGAATGTTTTTGTTAAAAAAATATTTCAAATCAAATTTACCAAAGAGAGATACTAAACTGCTAATTTATAAATGGATAATAAGACCTATCCTAACATATGCCTCAGAACTCGTATAGCAACCCAGATAGATGAGAACTCCTTGGGAACCTTAGAACGTCGGATCCTAAGATCCATTTTTGGAGGCAAACAAGTTGATGGCACTTGGCACAGACGTTCAAATTCAGAACTATATCGGGCTTTTAGAGAGCCTGATGTTGTCAAGTATGACAAAAAATGACAAAATGACAGTGATTGCGCCCTCTGTAAGGGAAGTGCGTGGGCTATATAGCCCATTAGCCCGCTCGCCAGAAGAGACAGTCACAAGAGACACACAAAGAAGGACGCCACAAACACATAGACAAATCCCAACATTTATTGACAGGCACAAACATCCATGCCTTTAAAGGGATTCGAACCCGAACCCAGCAGCTCCATAGGCTAGTACACTAACCATGAGTGGATTGTTGTCCAGACAGTCACAAGAGACACACAAAGAAGGACGCCACACACACATCGACAAATCACAACATTTATTGACAAGCACAAACATCCATGCCTTTACCTGGATTCGAACCCGAACCCAGCAGCTCCATAGGCTAGTACACTAACCATGAGTGGATTGTTGTCCAGACAGTCACAAGAGACACACAAAGAAGGACGCCACACACACATCGACAAATCACAACATTTATTGACGAGCACAAACATCCATGCCTTTACCGGGATTCGAACCCAATCCCAGCAGCTCCAAAGGTTACTACACTAACCATGAGACCGGCTTGTTGTCAAGTGTATGAAACTCCTAAGAATTAAAGGAACAGAGAGCCCCGAACAGCTGCCGTGCCATTGGGGAAGGAAGGAATAAAATATGAGTTTCAATATTTTTTTATAAACGTATACACACTCTCAAAAATGAATGCTCAAAAACGACGAAATTTTCCTAATTTTGACGATTCCGTTACTGGCAAATGCTCTGAGTTATCGTTTCCTCAAAGTGAGAAAATTTGAATCGTCATTTTTATGAGGATTTGAATGCCATCTAATCTAAAGAAATATTTCGTTATTTTTGAGCATGTGAGTACAGCAATGAGATTCAGTTTCCTCAAAATCAAGATACAGAATCGTCAAATCACGATCGTAAAAGTAAGGATTCGCGTTCACTCAAAAGTCACGTGATAGTTTGACGAAACAATCCTCAAAATTAACGAAATGAGGCTTGAGGATTCACGAATCGTCAAAAATGAAAGTGTTATTTCTGAGAGTGCAGGGTTTGGCAAATAAAAGTGGCCCCACTTTGGAGATAAGAATACGACATAATTGTTGCCAAGTCAAAAACCAGTACAAAGACAGGTTTGCTAACTGAAGCTATTGATCGTTTCAATATTAAGCCCAAACATACGCTTGGCGACTCTTATTTGCCGGCAACTACGCTATGGTTTGAGAGGCTAGTTGAAATGAAATATAAACAAGGTTTGTAGAGCTGAATAAAAAAAGCCCCCACTAGTTATTATTTCAGTCGTTATTTATCCTAGAGAATCGGACCAATTTGTTTTTGTTAATACAAAACATTCTAAATTGATTGCTAGACACAAAATTTGCATTATGAGACTTCTTCATACAATACAAACGAACATCTTTACCCGCCACTAGTCTATGAGTAGCTCTAATGTGAAGCTAATCTGATCCAACCAATTCAAAAACAGATTTCAGGCGGCTTCAAGAGTTTTTCTCGCCAAGCATTTCAACGTATTCCTATCTCTACACAGGGGTTACTTTTATTTGCCTCACCCTGCAGTTATACGCTAACGGTATTGATGGGCTGGGGAATGCTGAGCGGGGTAGCACTTTATGTTGCACTTTATAAACTGCGGCGTACTTACCTACTACAATTCAACGCAGTGGTTAGTGTACTAGCCTTTGGAGCTGCTGGGCTCGGGTTCGAATCCCGGTAAAGGCATGGATGTTTGTGCTTGTCAATAAAAGTTGTTATTTGTCGATGTGTTTGTGTCATCTTTCTTTGTGTGTCTCTTGTGACTGTCTCTTCTGACGAGCTGGGTAATGGGCTATACAGCCTACACTCTCCCTTCCAGAGGGCGCAATCACTGTCATTTGTCATTGTCATACCTGCTACAATCGTTAGTTGTTACAGCTGTTTTGTCTTCTAAAAATATGAAACATTTAATATATTTTTCATAACTCAATTAGCTAATCCTTATAAAGGTGAGTTTAAAAAACATAAACAAATAGCTAAAAACACCGTTGTAGGATTTGCTCGACTTACAAATTTAAGTCGAAGTTAACGCATCAATTTTACTGAATTTACGGTGAGGGGGGGGGGGGAGATGGAACAAGTTTCTAAGATATGAATATGAGCTATAAAACAGTATAAAAAAATTAAAAGTGGATAATTTTCTGAAACATACATTTTTAAAAGTACCTCAGAAGAATACTTCTGTTTAAAGAGTTCGACTTATTTTGAATTTTATTGTTTTAAATTGAAACTTTCCTGTACATATTACATATTTCGATTAGAGATCCAAGGCCCTATTTTTGAAGCTTGTAATCAACCTAGTCCAATGCGCATAAATGTATAAATATATACCATTATTAATGGGGGTTCCGCTTGAGGCTGACCACCTTACCGGGATATATGCCTAGCACCCCAGAGCCCTAGGTCACGAAAGCTGAAATGGGCACGGCAGGCCTTTGCCCAGTAACAGGCTGTTGCGCCGGGGAGTTTAGTTTTTTTATATACCATTATTTATTCATTTTTAGTTGTTTCTTCAAGTTAATTTTTTTTCCAAGAGCTTTTCTATCCCATAATTCTTTATTGAAAAAAAACATAAAAATGATGATATTGAAAATTAGAAATCGAAACAGCGCCGGCGCAATCGTTAGGACTCTAGCCTTTGGAGCTGCTGGGGTCGGGGTCGAATCGCGGTCATGCATGGATGTTTGTGACCGTCAATAAATGTTGTTATTTGTTTATGTGTTATTCATTTCTTTGTGACTGTAAAAATTCTTTCTGTGTCTGTCCCACTTGACGAAAGTTTATAAGCGGTTCCCTGAACAAGTACACAAGCTGGAATATATATGTACCATACCATTCCATACCAATCGAAACAGAATATTGCTTGCGCATGTTTACAATCTTAAAACAATAATACACTGTTAAAAAAAATTCCCTGAATTAACGGAAAAACTACTGGCAGCAAGTTGCCGGGATTTTTCCGTTAATTTCAGAATCTTCCGTTTTGGAATTTTTCCGTTATTTTCAGGAACTTCCATTTCGGAATTTTTCCGTTAATTTCAGGGTATTCCATTTTGGAATTTCTCCGTTAATTTCAGGATCTTCCATTTCGGAATTTCTCCGTTAATTTCAGGATCTTCCACTTCGGAATTTCTCCGTTAATTTCAAGATTTTCCATTTCGGAATTTCTCCGTTAATTTCAGGATTTTCCATATAGCTGTTTAATGTTAATTTCATGAATTTCAAATTGGCATTTCTCTCTTAAATTCAGAAAACTTACATAGTATTTTCTAAATAATTCCAAGACATTTTTGCTTTTTTCTTGTCAATTTTGTTTCTATATACTATTTAAAGATCAATCATTCTAAATATATCCATTTATATATGGTGTTATAAATATAAGTTAAGCATAGGGAATTTTAAACATGCATCCTGTTTGTTATATAAAACGTAAGCATATAATGTCTTCATACTTTAACCTTAAATCTATTCAAAACTAATACATTCTAATCCTTTGATAATTTTTAACCATATTTGATATATTATCTGAATAAAAAGGACATTGTTCACATTTTTGAAATTTAAAAATATTCACTCTTCATATATTTAAAACAATTTTAATGTGGCAGAAAAATTTTAAGAATTTTGATAATTTTTCTGTCATATATTTTACAATGTATACCTTTAGAATTGTTCTGTGGCTAAATGGTGTCGTACTTTACAGTTAGCATATCCAGGGCAAAATCATCGGTAGGGGATAATGAGTCGGGTGTCTTGGGGTTGAACACCCCTAAACAGAGAGACTCGTTAAGACAGTAACCTTTGTAGTCAAAAACAATAAATTTTTAAGTGTCTTCATTTGTGGAATACATACATGAATTTGTATAGCCAATGATAGTTTAAAAAAAAATTAGTATATGGAGACGAGAGTAATTATCCCCCCCCCCAATCCTGGATACACCACTGATACAATTTAACAACATGTGAATAACAAAAGAATTACAGAATATAATCAAGTTTTATTTTTCTTTCATAATTGAAAAGGACTGTTATGGTATTTCTAATCCTCAACTAATTTAAAAATTTGTGCAGGAACTACAGATTTAGTTTTCTTCTTTTTCTGAACTTTTGACCCTCTTTGTAGATTTATGATAAACAAGCACCTAAAAAAATAATATATTAATATATACAAATCCAATATTGAATAAGTAGATCTAATGTAAAGAAGCAAGTGGTAATCGGGCGTTAATCAGACAAAATCTTCTTAACCCTTCTAAAATTAAACAATTTGGCAACCAATTTGTCATTTCAATTTTAGGCTTTTTTTCCGAGCAAGTCTTCCATAGTATCTGCACCGTAATAATTTAATATCAGAGTTAAAAACTCTTTTTCTCTTTTTTGTGAAGTGGGGGGATGGTGAAGACAATTCATGAATCATAGAGTACCTTTAATGAATTGATTTATCCATATCTTACATTACAAATTTGAGAATTGGAACACTGAAAATATTTTTTAATAGGAGGGGGTAGAAACAGAACAGAAGTGTTCTTGAATAATGTATATCAAAATTAAAAATACAATTTTATAAAAGTATTTAGTAATAAAATACAATTGCATATGGCATTTAGCAATAAAATACAATCTTATAATTAGTATTCTAGTAAAAGCTAATAATTATTGCTGTAGTTGTAGACGGTGGGCCGAAAATGAGATATCACTTAGCAGCTATATCTAAATGAACACTAAAATAGCGTTCTGCGGACACTTTCAATTCCTAATTTTTGAATTCGTTAGAAAGTTTGCATTTAATTGGAAATTGTGTTTTTCTTAGTGCAGATTTTTCAAAACAAAGAGCATTGACAATAGTGTATGTAACATCTGAATCGAATCAAAGCATGTGATCTGCAGACATCCGTAATCACTAATTGATTCGTTAAATTAATCAAAAGAGTATTATTTATTGAAGAGAAACTTTACGTTATGTATACTTGCATAGTTTTTAAAATAAACCATGCTATGCTGATAGCCATAGCGTGACCGTGCTTTTCAATCGAGGTTAGGTTAGGTTCTGAATTATCGTCGCACTAGAGCAACACGAGGACAATTGCTTTTCAATCGAATTTAAATGTAATAATTTCATTATTTTTTTTAATAATGTGCACTTGTTTGCAGGTGAACATTGTTTATTTCGTACATTTGACAGCTTTTTCAAACTTTTAAATTAAATTTACCTAGTTAAGCGTGTTGGTAAACAAACGGAATTATTAATTTCAGGAATCATCCCACGGTCAATTATAGGACTATAAAGATCACAGAAACAAATAAGAAAGAAACAAGAACTGGATTCTATAAATCTATATATGGAAAAAAAGATAGAAAATATAATCTTTAAATAAAATCTAATTTTATTAAAAGAAATGAACATACCTTTATATTTATCTTTCTTGCTTGAGATGTGGTCAAAACAAACAAACAAAAAATATGCTGGCTGAGTCGGTCGGCCGATGTGTCGAGGCTAAAAGCTGTTGGGTGCGAGGTTATATGGAGAAATTACGTTAATACGGGTCTTAAGTGAAATTCTGCACGCAGAAATACGGTGTTTTTCCGTTTTCGCTTGTCAAGCGTTAAAGGAAGACGGAAACAAGCTGTTTATTTCAGACAAACCGTCTGTTTGTTCAAGAAACGCAATCTTTCCGTAAATTCCCGAAAATAATCACGGAAATATGCACGTAAAATTCAGGCTTTTTTTAACAGTGTACATTCCAAGCAGTGGAATCTGGTTAAATTTAGAAGTTATCTCGTAGTTCCAAACCCTAATGTCCAGCGCATCCACTAGTGTAATCGAGTAAATTTGCTGTGAATATTCTCATATGGAACTGATTGAAACTTACTTAAAAAACTTTCTTAGTTATAGATTGCAAAATAAACAAGAATTCTAAAAGAACTAAAATAGCCTACTTTCCAGTTACTTAAATTCTTACTGAAATTCTTATCGGGAAATAACTAGGTTCGTAACAGTAAGTATCATATATACAACCGTTTCTACATAAAATTTATACACATTAGAATAAATTTCACTTAAACACAGCATTCAGATATAATTTAAACTTCTTAAAGCCAAAATTAACGATTTTCAATAATTTTCTATCGCAAATAAAATTAATATTACTTATCGTCTGTTTGATTTATTTGTAGTTCTACGTTTAATTAAATATTTATTTATAATAAAAAACACGAAACTACTCCAAAATGCACTTAAAATAAGAAATGTAAATTAAAACTAATCAGGATTATGCGCAAAAAAATATGCCGTGTCACTTACTTATAAACAAATATTAAACAATCAAATAATCACATTCCTGACGTCATTCTAAAATGATTTATTATCAAAATAAATTCTGCTTAGAATAATATTATTTTTTAATGAATAGGGGAGACCGGGGCACAATGGACCACTTTTTCATGTTTTGCGCTATAAGTACCAAATATTCAACCCACATGTTCAGAAAAAGGTGTATATATTACATATATATCCTGGTTTAAAAATACATTACCTAAAAAATATAATTTCAATTACTTTTTTCTGAATTCACTTTTTTATTACAAGTGAGAAAGTGGTCCATTGTACCCCAGGTTCGGGGTACAATGGACCACATCACGGGGTACAATGAACCATGGTATTTTTTGCTGAAAAAAATATCTGCACTTTTTAAAGATTAACGTACATATAAAATAAGGATTCTATTTGAATTGTAAGTATCCAATTGCATATTAAAACTTCTTTTAGTGAGAAAACTATCAGATATTACTGTTTGCTTTTTTTCCCCTCCCCTTTGAATTTTTTTGTTTATTTTCTTTATATGCAAGGATCAGTTAGGCTCAAATCTAACAGGTGTATGGGAGGTTTTGTACTTTTTTTATGTAGCACAAAAGGGCTGTTTTTGAAATGCTTTCTCTTTGCTAACTGAACAGATAGAACGACTATCATCAAGAACATGTTTTAAAGCCTGTTCTATCACTTCTTTTGGCACTGTTCCTTCACTAGTCTTTCTAATCGTGTTACGTGGCATTTCGGAAAAAAAAATGAGTAAAAGCATTAAATTTTATCTTCACAATTATAAGATCACTTTAAAGTTTTTTCTATTACTATACAGAACAACACCAAAAGTGTAGGGGAAAACTGTGGATCAAAGAATCTTCGTTTTTATGCGAGATCAATTTTTTAAAATTTTTTAAGTCTTCCCTTAATCAATGTGGTTGGAAATTTTACTAACAAAACTTCAATTTTGTGCATTTTACCAATTTTGAGAAAATTTGTTTGTTACTTAAGTATTTATAACTACAACAAATAGCTCAAATTTTTGTTATTAAAAATCAACAGTAATCATATTCCAATTAAAAAATTAATCATTTTGTGCTTGTACTTCCGTTATGTAAATGTGTAAATTTATTTTACCACCAACTCAAATTTCTAAACTTTTTGTTTTAAATAATTAAACACTTTAGTTTTACTATTATAGCAAATTTGACATTTAATAATTAGAAAGTACATGCATCAATATTTTTTTATTTATTTTGAAACTAAAAGTATTTCTAAAGTTGCATGGGGTACAATGGACCATGGTCCACTGTACCCCAGATTTTGTGGTCCATAGAGCCCCATATTGTATTTGAGCAAAAAACATAATTAAAATATGCGGTATTTTGATTTCAGAAATTAATTTTTAGATTATATAGAAAGACAAATATCTTGCCTTTCAACTATGCTAAGCCACTTTGTCCTACTAATGTTACTTTAATGATGAGAAGATAATTTCTAGGAGAGAGATTTTTTACTTTCACCTGGTTAATACACATCAAGAATAAAAAATGGCAAATGTGTGAGCTAACAACATGGTTTTTCATAATAACTAGATCAAGACTGTTATGTCAATTATTATTTATAATATGAACTAATTTGGAAAATAAACAGAATAAATAATACGGGGTGGTCCATTGTGCCCCTAGGTCCATTGTGCCCCGGTCTCCCCTAAAGTTTCTCAAGCCGCTGTTGAGTTGGCAACATCGATTTAAATGAATAGAAATTGAATTTCAATGATAATCCAATAGGAAATTCGTCGACAAATCGTAGTTTTATGTCCGTCCGATCGTACAGACAGACAGACAGACAAAAAGCATGAAAGTTGGGTCTCTGAGGTCATAAAAAAAATTAAGGTCGAATGGATAGAACCGATTTTGAAACGGGGTACAGACAGACGGATAAACATCGACCGCATGTCAATACCTACTTTTTGATTTTTAAAAAAATTCTTTCGAATTAAAAAAGAAAAGTTGGCAAAAAAGTATACTATTATTAGTGATGCTGGATCGCCAGAATTATTTGGCACAATATAAAACGATGGGTTATATTTAAGGCAATTGTCATAACTGTGAACAAGTTTTGCTATAACTTCTTCATAAAATGTGAGAATTGTCACCAAATAGAATAAATACGTATTTCAGACAAAGCAAGTTATGTAACTGAAATTTAATTTGAATAATTCACTACCACGGCCTTTTTTTTTATATTGCTTTGTATCCTGATTTGCGATGCGCGATGCTGAAAGTAGTTTAACCACAATGAAAAAAAGAAAAAAAGATTATTGACAAGGGAGGAAATTAAACAAGGTCATTTTCAAGTTGGCTGGGCCACGCAACGCTCGTTTATGCACTAGTCTCATATCATCTTTTTACAACAATAAAAGATTAATCGAAGTTTATCTCTGATACTTTTGTTTGAAATTAAGATTACCAACACCCCTTTTTCCAAAAATCATTACAAAATTGAAGTAATTAGGATTTGTGTTTTGTTGATCGGATATATTTTTTTTTCTTTGGAAAGAATCGGCATTCGGCGTACTGGAAGTGAACTCGATTTGTGAAAAATTAAAACGCTCTATCGTTCGAAAGTCTAACCGTTTCCTCGCTCTTAAAATAATCTTTTTACGATGTCGCAGATCCAGACGTCGATATGGGCTTTCGTGACGCGTGCTCGCGTGTTCGAAAGCGAGATTTTGATCGCGCTGGTCGTCCTGGTTGTGTCTTACTTTCTTCTAAATGCCTGGAGGGAATGGAGAAATTTGCCGCCGGGCCCGTATGGGTTGCCCATTGTAGGCTACATACCGTTCATCTCGGACCCTTTTTGGGATTTTCAAAAGCTTGGTGAGAAATATGGTGACATATTTAGGTAAGCTGTTATTACTTTTTCTAATAATTATTATTGTTTTCATCATTATTATTGTTATAGTATTATTTACTATTATTATTAAGAAAAAATATCACCATTATTATTGTTAGGATATTATAATATTATTACAATTGGTCATTGTTATTATAATTCTGGAAAAAATCTTGTTTTGTTTCTAATATTATTACTCTTATCATTATTATTATCACCATTAATATTGTTATGATATTATTATTGTTAGTTGCAGTAATATAGCTATTATTGTTAATTATTATTGTAAATATCATAATCATATTATTATATTATTTATTATTGTATAATTATTCATTATTACATTATTTATTATTGCATTTTTAATTATTATAATAATTACTATTACTATCACCGTAATTATTATTGCAATTATATTATTTTTTGCAATAAAAAAACACCTGTTTTCTTATTCAGTGTAAATATGGGTTCTCAAACCGTTGTTTGTCTTCACGGTGTGGAAGCAATAAAAGAAGCCTTGTCGAGACCCGACTTTCTTGGAAGGCCAATCTCAGGTCCTAATGAGCTGTTTAATGCGGATAGTAAGTTGCAAATATATATTTTTTTCATATAAGAAAAACGCATTAAAAAATGTTATCTGAAGCAAAACGTATTATAACATAATTTTTAATTGGATCACATGGGGAAATTATGGGTCACTGTCTTTCCGGGGTAAATAAAGGTCACTAAGTTTAAAGAATTAAAAAAGATTTTTCAAAACAAATAAATTATGCCAAATCATCCTTATACATTTTATTTTCTTATACCAAGTTTAAAAACAATGTAACTCTGCAGCAAATAAGAGAAAAAAATACCTTTTAAACTACTATCAAAACATCTTCAAGAAAGATTGTCTTTGAAGAACATGATTTTTTTAAGATCCATAGTGGAGAAACGTATTTGAACAAACTATTATGTTGGTGCTATTTTTCAATCGGAAAAGGTTAAAGCTTTTCGTTCCTATATAAATTCTTTCATCATTATTTTTTTTAAATAATTTCAAAAGTATATTTATTTATCCACCAGTTTACTGGGGTAATTCTTGGTTAGTGACATTTTTTGATGTTTCAGTTAATTTTTATTTTTCCAGTGTTAATTATATTTCTATTTACTTTAACTTTAAATTATATTTTAATTGCAACCATTATTTATACTTTTAACTGTTTCTCATGTTATTTTTATCTGTATCCCATTTCCCACACGCTGATTCAGCATTGGATTTATTCCATGTGGTATTGAATAGTTTTTATTAAAATATTTCCGAACTTAATATCTTAAAAAACAATTCATCATTCCTGGTAATTATAAAAGGATAAAGGGTATACTGAGTTAGTTATTTAATGAAAAGTTTATTGAAGAACTTTTCAAAATTGAAGAAGGTAAATTGAGTATCAGTGCAGCAGCCAAAGATGTTGGTATTCAATTTTCAGTTCTTCAAGCTCAGTTGCAAAAAAAAAAAAAAAAAATCTCATCAGAAGATGCTAAGAAGGTGCTGCAAGGAATTCATTCAATTGAAAAGTAGAAATATTTTGCTGTATATTAGGGCAATGACCATTTCTACAATGGTAAAATAACCAAAATTTTGGCCACAGAAAATGTAGAAATGAAATTTCTGGAGCAAGGAGCCGGGAATTTTTCGCTGGCCGACACCTTTTGGAAGCAATTCCAAACAAATACATTTTCTATGGACCAGTTAATTCACATGGAAATAATCCCTTTGCTGTAGATAAAATAATAAATAAACATAGCACACAAATATTATGAGAAATTCTGCTCGAAATTGTGGGCTTAGAGTAGAGACAAAGTGTAACATGTCCCAAGAATATATAAATCCTGCAATATAATTAAATGTCTTTTTTAGTAAAAACAATGAATTACATAATTAAACAATCTTTTGTGCTAAAAAAGGATAATTTTTAATATTAATTAACAGTAGCATTCTTTGGCACAAGGCTTTTACTAATCATGTGCGGTGAATGCCTGACTTCTACTCCGAGAGGGCGCCACCTAATCAATTTAGGCACATTGTAGGATGGGAGGGGCATTTGTCTCCAGAATACCTGTACCCACGGACGGATAATCGTCGACAGGACTTTTGGACACACATATATATTGAACACATTCTCCGTTTGTAAACAGAACAACACAAATGTCCAAGCCTTATCCGGGATTCGAATAAGAAACCTGGCCCAATCGCTTGACAAGCGAAAGTAGAAACTACCTTCAAGTTTTGCAAATGATTTTTACATTACTAAACAAATAAATGAAAATTAAAACTAACCAACTTTATCAGCAGAAAATGGAACACTAGGTGCCGCGTTCTTGAAAACAAATGTCGAACAATCAAAGAACCACATCGTGTTCCAGTGATTTAAATTGTGACGTCTTTTAAGGGTAGGGTAGGTACATATATATTACGGCTTGTGTGCTTGATCAGTGACCCGCTTATAAGCCTTCGTCAAGTAAGACAGACACATAAAGAGTTTTTTACTGTCACAGAGAAAGGAAGTACACCCAGGGCGAATGCGGGAATTGAACCCGCACCCGTTTCAGCGCGCAACGTCTGCTTAAAAGTATTAATTTGCTCTTTTTCAGTTCCATGTAATTCAACGTAAATTGAAATAACTCTATGATTTCTGATGTTCTTTTTTAAAATAATGTTTAGGTGATTTATTTGTGTGCACACGGTTAAATTAAGTAACTAAGTCTATAGGGAGTCTTACAACAATTTTTTTGTGACTATACACTTAAACATGTATTGCTTTGATAGCCCCTTTGCATTCCGTGATGTACTTTTGTTTATTTTCAGGTGTCTTCTTCTTGAATGACGTGCACAAATGGCGTGAGCAAAGACGTTTCGTGTTGCAGTCTATGAGAGACCTGGGACTAGGGAAAACTCAGATAGAGGGGGAGATAATGGTAAGGACACATATATTCCCTTTTAACTAACGTGGCTAAAAAGTTTATTAGTTACGAAGAGGATGGAGGTGCTTAACGCGAAATAAAGGGAATTCGGTAGTAAATTACCAAGTTACCTTAGCCTTAAGATAAAGTAACTTAAGTACTATCACAAAATAACCATTGGTGTGTTCTTTCTCACCTTTTCAGTGCGAAATAACCGTTAATACTACGCAAGGTTGATCTCAGATTGGGTAAATGTACTTTCTCGAGGAAGCGGGTATTCTAAGTTTCAGTTATTTTAGTCAAAGCCTGGTAGAAATACTACGGAGATTTTGATTGATCCACGCAAATATAGAGTAAGAAAAAGATTGAGATGCTTAGAGCTAAATAAAGTAAGTCGCTAAGTAGATATCTTAGATAGGGTAATGTGGGGTAAGTGGGCCATTGGAGCAAGTGGGCCACCCCCCTGGCATTTCCCGAATTATGGACGTAAAAAAAACTGTTACGATATTTTTAAGTATTTACCCCAATAGATGCAGGAAACATTATGGCATCATTTTCATTTAAGTATGTAACTAGGTACAATGCTTTTTGTGATTTTTTTTAAAATTGCATTTTTTCGTAATTCAAGCCATCATACTATATTTTTTATTTATTTAAAAACGGTTCATGATTCAAAACAAAATGTTACATATTTTGAAAGTGTATAAAACATAGTATCTTTTTGTAATGTAATGTACTTGTGATGTTGATAAGTTTAAAAGAAAATTGGGGGGGGGGGGCATTTGCCCCTCGTTTGGGGTAAGTGGGCCACCACAATTTAGGGGTAAGTGGGCCAAGGGTGGCCCACTTGCCCCAACTCTTTAATATACATAAAAAAGTCATATTCACTGATTCGTAGGGTTAGTCATATTCACTATTCATAGTCCTATTCATTGACATAGGCTAGTTTAAAATCAGTGGCCCTAACATTTTTTTCACACTACATGCAAAAATTACAAGATGAAAATTAACGTATTTTTTTTCTTTTTGTAAGCTTGCATGCCAGAAAAAGTTGATATGGGGGAAATGGGGGAACTATTAAAGATACATCATTACTTTTTTTTTTCAAACACTCAAAAAATCATGTAGATTATTCCACTTGCCCCACTATATCTCTACCAGTTATGTGTAAAAATATATGAGGGGGGTGGCCCACTTACCCTACCTTGCGGGGCAAATGGGCCACTCGGATGTCCAAAAAGAAAAACATATTTTTTAAATTTATTGTTTGCCAATTTATGTTAAGGTTGCCATGGGTACAGTAATAACATATGAGAGAATGTACAACAAAAAAAATTAGTTGTTAGGCCGATTACATCCAGTTTTATGAGGGTCTAAAATCGAATTATGCCAAAAAGGGGGTTCACTTTACCCAACCTTTCCTAATCCCAAACAAACCACTAGGCTATTAACAATCAAAAAAGGGTATGAAAAATACGTTGTAATTATATTTTTTTACGGCAGAGTCAAGAAGTCGCCAAGTCGATTTAATAAGCCGGTACAAACTAGACTTTTGAATAGTACAAAATAATTCACCGAGAACGAAAACTTTGGCGCGAACGAAATAAAAGGCTTATTGCAAAGCAATCGAAGACTTCACTTTTCAAACCGCTTTTTTTTTTTGCATTGACTTTTATTGACCAGCATCTTCATCATCTTCATAACTATGAAAAATTGGGGAGAAAATGGGAAAATTGGGATTGGGGAAAAATGGGAGAAAAATTCTCTCTGGGAATATCTTTTTTTAAACATTCCAATGCTCTGAAATTTTAAGCTTCATTCAAGGAATGTACACGAGAGTATGAGTTTGCAAAACCTTGTACCAAAACTTGAATTAGGTAGTCTAGTTTTCAGAATAAAATTTATATTTTGAAATTTCTTAAACGAAACCAAACAATTTGGGATCTGTTCAGCGCATTTTTAAAAAGGGTTTCCTGTAATTTTTCGATAAAATTTATATTTTGAAATTTCTTAAACGAAACCAAACAATTTGGGATCTGTTCAGCGCTTTTTTAAAAAGGGTTTCCGAAAGGATAATTTAAAGGTAAATCCTAAAGGTAATTTATAAAGGTAAATTTAAAAGGGTAATTTTTCGAACAAATACTATAACGTGCGGAGTTCATTTTGAAAAGTTTTTTTTAACGGCGCGGCCTTTTTGTGGTTCCTGCAATTTTAAAACTCATTGGCATATTCTCAGAAGAATATTTAAATTTCTTAGAACCATTTTGGGGACATTCGCTCCCATTTTTGGCACTCAGATTACAATAAGTCTGAGTTCTCTGTCTGTTCAGCATCGCCTCTCAAACGATCATCTCCTGGCGCGGTAAATCCCATCTTGGCGAACATTCTACTGCACGGCAACCCTGCGAGGTTGCATTTGGAATCTTCCATTTTTGTATTATGATGTAACATTCGATTCGAACGTTCGTTTCTTGCCAAAGCAATGGCGGACGAACAAACTATAATAAATTAAACCTAAATACAGTCCTTTATTCGACTTTGTGATTTATTTCACGCCCATGTATTAGCCTTAGCATACACTGTCAATATTAAATATGCCGAGATTTAATTTTGCCAGAGTATCCAAGCCCACAAGAAAATTTATTTCCGAATAAAGGTTGATGTTATTAACACATTTCTTTTAAAAAAACCTAAACCGACCTTAAGTTTGCTGCAGAGAAATGTACTACGCGGAGGAATTTGCGTAAACAACGCGGCTGGCGCCGAAGCTTCGCCTGCTCCGATTGGTTGATAATTTGACCCTGATATTCGTACGCCCTGTTACGTCAAAATCGAAGGAAAAAAATAATTAAAATAACACTCTAGCTGAAGCTAAACTAATAAAAATAATAAATTTATGTCTTGAAATAACAAATAAGTTTGTTTATTGAATGTTAAATACCTTTTCGTATTCGATTCTCGCCCTCATAAATGAGAACTATTTACCCTCTTTCTCGTAGAACATTTGTATACTGCAAACTTAAGGTCGGGAGAGGTATAGCTTAAGTTGTTAACTTTTCAGGACGAAATCCACCATTTTCTCGATAAACTCCGCTTCCACAATGGCGCCCCGATGGACTTGAATAAGCCCTTGTTCCCGAGCATGTCCAACAACATAAGTTCTCTGGTCTTCGGCAAAAGATACGAGTACGAGGACCCAGATAGGGTTTTTCTGGACAAGAACTTAGAAGAGGGAATAGAAGGCTTCGACCAGACTTCTATCGCAGGTGTCTTCCATGGTTACTGAAGATACCCGTGGTCTCAAAATTTATTTCTATAGAACCATCAGTCCGGGCTTTCCAGAATCTGAAGACGTTCTGCAAGTAACTCATTTTTCTTGTATCTATTTTTCTATTGAGTGATCTTAAAAACACACTACACATTTTGAGAACAATACTTTAATTAATTAAAATGGTTGTCAAGTTACCTGAATATAATCTAAAAGTTGTTCTAAATGTGTTTCGTTGTCAGGAAAATGCTTCGCAATTGTTCTGTGTGTGCATGAAAGTGTTTTAGTTCAAATATATTGGTTTAATCCGAACTTGGGGTAACACATTTCCGAACAGAATAGGAACCCGTGAAGAAACGGTTTTGGAACACATATTTTCACAATTGTGAGTTCAATTCATTCAACTTTTATTGTATAATATTGTAACAAACAATAACTGTGGATTACGACTTGCAAAGAACTTGATTGAGCCCTCGTGAAAAGCGTAGGGACGATTATATTTGTTTGTAAGCATAACATAAAGATATACAAAAGAAATTAAATATAAATATAGAATAAGGTTTCCTACTCAATAAAAAAATAAAGCTTTTTATAGCTTACTTTTACTTAAAATCTAGAAATTCGTTTATGAATTGAATGATATACTAAATTCAAGCTGTTGAAAATATTATTTTGAACCTCACATTTTTGACCAATTTTCTTTTAATTTATATTTCTAGGGCAGTGATCACTAAGCACCGGGACACTTTTGATCCTAAAAACATAAGGGATTTTATTGACCGTTTTATCTATGAGCAAAATTCCAAGCAAGGAAAGGATCCAAACACAACCTTCAGTGGTAATAATCATAACTATTTAAATTGAAATATTCAACCAATTTTTTTTTAAAGCCTTCCTTCTTTTTACAGATAAGTCTCTTGCAGAAAACTTATCTCAAAAGTACTTGTTTTTCACCATAGATAACATCTTAGTGGGCAACGTGCTTGACCTGTTCTCTGCTGGCAGTGAGACAGTACGTACTTCTATTATGTGGTGCGTTTATGTGGTTGCTGCTTTCCCGCAGCACCAGGAAAAAGTCAAAGAGGAGATCATGGAAGTGATGGGACCCGATAGGGATCCAGAATACCAGGACATCAAGAGCATGCCCTTCACTCACTCCTTTATGCTGGAAGTGATGAGGTGGAAAACTATCATACCATTGAACGTGCCACATTGGTAAGCCTATTATTACTGATTCCTCTATTGTCGTGTTGCTTTAAATCAAAAATTAGTTTACTGTTAAAAAGTCCAAAAGTATTTGAAATTGGCATTTGATGAATTAATTGCAAATTTATGAAGTTTTAATTTAGTTTTTTTAAGTTAAATATTAGAAACATTTAACTTTAGATATAGATATAACTTTAGATATTAGAACTTTAGATATAACTCCATGTAGATAATCTTTAACTAGTTTTACCATGATACAAAACATACATTTATTTGAGTGTTATACAAACTAAAAACCTATCATCAATATCATCATATTTATATCTAGCACCTTGTCGGACGCAACGATCTGTGGATACCACATTCCCAAGAACGTGACCGTGCTGTTCAATTTGTGGAATGCCCATCACGATCCCAACTACTGGACGGATCCCGAGAGCTTCATTCCCGACCGCTTCATCACCAAAGACGGAAAATCGGTGTCGAGACCTTCCCATTTTATGCCCTTTTCTGCGGGTAAAGTATACATTGCCCCTATAAGTTCCTTTTACTATCTCATAGTTTCATTGAGTATGTATGTGATATATCGTACAAATTTCTATAAACTTATAATATTTACCCGTCTTGCAGATTCATCGAACAGTATCGCATTCTAATAGGCGTCAATGCATTCTTTAACCGATAAATATTGCAGACGAGAGACCACCCAAAAGGTCAGGAATTCAGCAGGCATCGATGAGTTACTGATAATCAGGGACTTTAAAGCGCGATTTATGACATTACAGAGATATGAGAAGTCGAGTTCAAGAGTTACAGCACACGACGACAAGTTTGTAATTTGCAGTTACTCCATGTAGCAGCCGATAATTAACTGGAAAAAATTGGTTGTGTGCTTTGGCAATTTATAAAGTTTTAAATTTTATGAGGTAATCTGCGTAGGGTAAGGTGGGGTAAGTGGGCCACCTTTTTGGCATAATTCGACTTTAGACCCTCATACCACTGGATTTAATTGGCCTAACAACTTACTTTTTTTTGTGGTCCATTTTCTCATATGTTATTACTGTACCCATGGCAACCTTAACACAAATTGGCAAATAATAAATTTATAAAAAAAAATATGTTTTTCTTTTTGGTCATCCGAGTGGCCTACTTGCCCCCAAGGTGGGGTAAATGGGCCACCCCCCCCCCCCCTAATATATTTTTACACATAACTGGTAGAGATATGGTTTGGCAAGTGGAATAATCTACATGATTTTTTGAGTGTTTGAAAAAAAAGTAATGATGTATCTTTAATAGTTCCCCCATATCAACTTTTTCTGGCATGCCAGCTTACTAAAAGAAAACATTCGTTAATTTTCATCTTGTCATTTCTTCATGTAGTGTAAAAAAAATGTTAGGGCTACAGATTTTAAACTGGCCTATGTCAATGAATAGGACTATGAATAGTGAATATGACTAACCCTATGAATCAGTGAATATGACTTTTTTTTAAGTACATTAAAGAGTTGGGGCAAGTGGGCCACCCTGGCCCACTTACCCCAAACGCGGGGCCACTGGGCCACCCCAATTTTCTTTTAACCTTCTCAACATCACAAGTACACGACACTACAAAAAGATACTATGTTTTATACACTTTCACAATATATAACATTTTGTTTTGTATCATGAACCGTTTGGAAATAAATATAAAAATAGTATGATGGCGTGAATTACGAAAAGATGCAATTTCAAAAAATTTCACAAAAAGGATTGTACCTTGTTACATACTTAAATGAAATTGATGCCATAATGTTTCCTGCATCTATTGGGGTAAATACATAAAAATATTGTAGCAGATTTTTTTTTGCGTCCATAATTCGGGAAATGCCATTGGGGCAAGTGGGGGTGGCCCACTTGCCCCAATGGCCCACTTACCCCACCTTACCCTATACAGGTAAACATCCTACCGACTTAATATGTATTAGAAAAACATCAACTGCACAGAAAATAATAATAATTATTTACTTTATTCGTAAAAGGAGACAGATTGGAAGTCCAATATACTTTATTTAGTTCATATTAACTATTTAAAGAAGTAAAGTATTAGCCATTACGGCTGTGAAAGAGGGCCCAGAAAATCCGCCAAAGCATACACAATCTCACATATTAATGTCTAAGTTTAAAAAAAAAGTTACTCCACTTTTTCGTGGTTAAGAGAAGAATGGATCAGAAGTCAAAATAAAGTATGCCATTGCGTCTGCAATTTCTCTGGGAAAGAATGTTTTGGCGCCTATATTAAAACGTTTGAACTGTTCGATATATCGGCAAGACATTAACTGAAAGTTATTAAGAATAAAAACATAATATATGAATATCATAGAGATTTGTGTGGTTAATATTATAACTTTATAGAAATTTGTACAATATATCACATACATAAATCAGTTATCATTAAAAATGGCATTTCTTTAGTTTAATACTAAGTCTAGTTGAGCCGTGAGCTTTGAGTAAGTTTCAAACAAAAATTAATTTTGTTCTGAAATATTTATACTTCATTACACTTTTCAATCCCTTGTCATCATTGAAGATTTGAAAGCACAAATGTTTTAATGGGCTTGTTTTAGAGTGCTTGACGTTTAAAAAAACAAAGAACATTTTAAAACACTTTTCGAGAAAACGAAACAACCAATGACGTCGCAGTATTGAGAACGTGACATAATGCGAACTATTCCCAATATTTTTACATTTGTCCGCATTTAAATTGTCTAAGACAGTGTTGATTAACTGCATAAACCGTCATTTTTCATTATAGTATTTCATAGTCCTTTTTTTTTTAAATTTATTATAACAGGCAAACGAGTTTGTCCAGGAGAGCCCATGGCCATCATGGAAATGTTCCTCTACTTCACTTCGATCTTGCAAAAGTTCCAAGTTGTCTTTCCTGATGGATATCAGCCTACATTCCAAGCTGCCATGAAAGGAACATATAGGCTGGATCCTTACAAAGTTCGATTCTTGGCAAGAAGCTAAGACAATATATAATATACTGTTTATTCATATTAAAATATCATTCATACACTGTAAAAAAGTCTGTTGTTTTAAAAGAAAAAAATGCTAAAACTATCGAAAACATCTGTGAATATACGTTTTTTTACAAAATAATTCATCATTCTAATATTATGTAAAATTGGGTTCAATTATTTTTCTCTCTTACTCTCTCTCTCTCATTATGCCATTATGTGTAAATTTTTTAAATCATTGATCATTGTTGGTAATTTTTATTTGTTATTGATAAACTTTGAGTAATTACTTTTTTAAAGATGCTTCGAGTTTTACTGAGCTGGGTATCGCAAGCTGGAGATTGGCTGTCGAAATATTTTAAATCAAACGCAGATTCTATATGACAAAAAAGTCTAGGAAAATTAAATTTAAATATTTCTGTTATTTTGAATGTAAGAATACAAATGGAAATACAAAAATGGAAAACAGACCAGACACTCACTAAGGTTGTTCTAAAGGTTTACTACCTAAATGTTCTAAAGGTCAGCTATATCAAAACACGTCTAGAACTCTTCTACTTTTTTCGAATATTAACATAATCTGGTAAAGAATTCCTTATTGCTCAGATTCTTTTTATTCAACCGAAACTTTATTTGCATTAAATGAAAATTAAGTTTATTTTCGTGACTTCCCAACTAGCTTCGACAATGCGAATGGAAGGAAGGTCTTGGAAGGACGTCTTAATGCATATTTCAATGAGATTGTTTGATTGTTCGTAACATTTGTTGTAAAAGAAGCAAAATGTGTTCTAATTTAGCTTTCACACTGCGTTTATATAAAGCAAAAAGGTGGAAGGTATTATATTTGTTTATTCGAATCTTCTTGATAATAATCGTATATTTAAGCACAACAGATAGCACTTAGCATTTAAGTTTATTTATTTATGTAATATATTTTAAATATATAATTAAAATGCAATGATACTTGCATTCATTGTTTAGCTCATTAATTGCTCTTTCCATTTCGTTTAGTTAAAATTTCTTTTTTTCCTTCCGTGGGGGAATATAATAAAAAAATATTAATATATAATGAATACACATAATCACTCCTTGAGTTATACTTTTGTTATAGAACATTTAAAAAAGGTCTTTTGTCATAAAAATCGCCGATTTGAGATGAATAACAAATACATACACCTACAAAACGCTGTTTTGTTTAGAGCCTTTACCTCCAAAAAAGAAATACTGTTCATTTTTTTTTTTTACTTTTAAGCATAATTTTTTTTTGAAACCCAGTAAGCTATCCATGTTTTCATTAAAAAAAAAGCAACCATGCATAGCTGAACCGTCAAATTCGATCAGGCTTTTCGGTGATTTCATCAGCCAAGTCATTTAAGAACCTTCATGGCAGGGTGTCCATCGTAGATGAATGTCATTATATGGAGAGTAAATATTTAGCTTGTCTACATTATCCTCCCTCAGTTTGTAATTAAAGTTTTACCATTTGTTGAAATATTGGAAATAGCTCTTACTTTTTTAGTAAATAAATATGTCACAAGAGGCTGTTATTGCAAATCATAAAATGTGGAGCTTTGTTGAAGGCTATTATTGCGTATCTATGACTTATGACTTTCTTGGTGTCGGGCAAGATCGCCAAGCACTGCGACTTTAAGTCTATTGTTCTAAACCCCAGAAATGTCACAAGCACAAGAGACACACAAAGAAAGAGACGACACAAACACATAGACAAATAACAACATTTATTGACGGTCACAAACATCCATGACTGACCGGGATTCGAACCCGACCCATTGCGTATCTAAGCACCGAACAAAAGTTTGGGCTTAATTTCTTAGCACCAATTAGATCTACGTTCACCCCTTGAAAGGGAAGTTCAGGACGAGACACCGGTGTCATCGGAATCTTGCCAACATAACAAATTACTATTCTGCAATGACAACCATGACAAGAACTACAATATGCTTTAATTTCCTTTATTATTTCCGGCAAAATAAAAGAGCAACTTGATTCTCTGAATCGTTTTATGGGCTATGATGTGCTCCGAATATTGATTCATGTTCAATTTAAAATAGTTTACTTCTTCTGCTTAATCACTAACTGTCTTATTCTACTCCCACACATATTCTCTTAATGGTAAATAACATTTTCTTCTATAAAATTACCTCTTTTATTTTGCTTGGCTAATTTCCATACCTCCTGAAGAGTACTACAAGTTTGTTGCTGTTTCTTGAAATCCTCTGGTTTGCTTTCGTCTCCCTTAGCATTATAACTCTCTTATTGTTGGTTCATCTTCTTATGTTACAATATTCACAGTAGCATCTAACTTTTTCTTTTGAGGATCCGATTTTAACTTCAAAGTGCTACGAATCTAGAACTATATATTTTCTCCTGCTCCAATATGACTACACAAGTTTCAGTGTCCAACAATATGTCAGCATTCAACCCGTAAACAGTTGTCACAACCGTTTTAAAAATCTACTGTTTATCACTAAACTTTTAATATTTTTTAATCGAACAGATTGTTGAACGAATATAAAACATAACTTTTATTTAAGTTGCATATGAAATGCGAAATAAAGTAATCTGCTTATTATATTTGACTGATATAAACTTGCATATATATTCTTTTTACTAAAAATTTTTAATCAATGATAACCAATAAATTGGTTAAAACTAATTTGATTACAATTTTTGATGTCTACTTGTTAGTTTTAATGAAGGTAATATATTAAGATTTTTTTTTTACTAATTTGCAATGAATTAAGATTACTTTATTTCGCATTTCATATGCAACTTAAATAAAAGTTCTGTTTTATATTCGTTAAGGGGTCACAGGAGTCTTAAAAATGTGCAAAGAAGGTACTACAAAACATAGTTTAATCTTTCATGTTATTTTTGAACTACTCAATGTATAAGTATAATTTTTTTATATGTAATTCTACGAGATTTATTTATTATAAAACAAGTTTAAAAATTTATGAAACTTTAGCCAAAACTAAAATAAATGATATTGAACATGAAGCGATTTGAACACATTGTGATTAGGCTTGCGCGGCAAATTGTGAGGTCAAAATTGAAAAAATTGACCAAGAAAGTCACTTTATATTGTACAAATATGTACAAACAAAGACTTATACCTAAATTCTCAGCTCAATTTGAATTAGAAATTACTTTTTAAAAAATTTAAAATCAAAATTTTTAAATTTTTATTAATTTTTTTAAAAAAAAGTTCTTAAAATAATTTCTAATTAAAATTGAGCTGAGAATTTAGGTATAACTCTTTGTTTGTGCATATTTGTACAATATAAAGTCACTTTCTTGGTCATTTTTTCAATTTTGACCTCACAATTTGCCGCGCAAGCCTAATCACAATGTGTTCAAATCGCTTCATGTTTAATATCATTTATTTTAGTTTTGGCTAAAGTTTCATAAATTTTAAAACTTGTTTTATAATAAATAAATCCTGTAGAATTACATATAAAAATAATTACACTCATTTATTGATTAGCTAAAAAATGACATGAAAGATCAAAGCATGCTTTGTAGTATCTTCTTTGCACATTTTTAAGACTCCTGTGACCCCTTAAGCAATCTGTTCTATCAAAAATATTAAACGTTTAATGATAAACAGTAGATTTTTAAAATTTAATAAAAGATTTTAAAAAAAAATCCAAGTTATAACAAAACATTTTTAAGATTTCCAGAGGAACTAATATATATTAATATCGCCAAGTTTTAAAGGTTTATTTGTTATTGTATTTTAAATAATACATATATATCTACTGAGCATATAAGAAATAGACATATGTGTATTCGTTTTTCTAGTGTGATCACATTTTTTTATTTAAAAGAAAAATCGTAAATTCTAAAATAGAAAACTATATAAACGATATGTAGACAAAGATGGCTGTCTTCCCCCAGCTCCCCTCCACCTCTCGCTTCACTCAGTTCCCGTACGTTTGAATCCTCATGTTTGAATCGGATCGGTTTGAATCCGCATGTTGTACGTTTGAATCCGCATGCCCCTGTTCTTTCTATCCTCCTAGCTTACACCATGCAACGCTTGTTATGCATTAGTCTCATATCACCTTTTCAACAATTGAAGATAAATTGAAGTTTATCTGATACTTTTGTTTGAAGTTAAGAATATCAACTCCCCTTTTTCAGAAAATCGTTTTCAATTGAAGTAATTTGGATTTGTGTTCTGTTGATCGGAAACCGTATGTGTTTTTCTTTTTGAAAGTATCGACTTCTGCAAGAGAGTAAACTAGAGTTGCGAAAAAATAAAAAGTTCTGTCGTTCGGAAGTCGAAGTATTTTCTTGTTTAAAAAATAAACTTTTTACGATGTCGCAGATCCCGACGTCAATATGGGTGTTCTTGACGCGTGCTCGAGCGTTCGAAAGCGAGATTTTGATCGCACTGTTCGTCCTGGTGGTGTGTTACTTTCTTCTAAATACCTGGAGGGAATGGAGAAATTTGCCACCGGGCCCTTACGGATTGCCCATTGTAGGCTACATACCGTTCATCTCGGACCCTTTTTGAGATTTTCATAAACTTGGTAAGAAATATGGGGACATATTTAGGTAAGCTTTCATTACTTTTTTTTCTAATAACTATTATTGTTTTCATTATTAATTTTATTGTTATTATTGTTATGTTATTATTTACTATTATTATCAAGAAAAATTATCACCATTACTATTGTTATGATATTTGGTTTGCCGAGCAACAGATTGGGTACTTTTTCATTTCGACAACACAAATCTCGCAAATTTTTGTTATTGACAAGTACTGCAGCTTAGGTGAATATATCTTTTACAGACTCGGTGAAGTCTCCAAATCAGAGTGTCGAATTTTTGTAACACCCTCTACACGGTCTTATCTACAAATTAACAGTTTGAAGGACAGACGGACAAAACTATAAAATATCAACATCGTTTGCTTTTTTTTCTCATTTTTTCGTCAGTATATGTAGTATATGTATGCATACTTTGTCACAGGCAATAAAAAGTGTGTACCTAGGTCTACCTAATACCCTTAATATTGAGTTTTGCACGATCTCAATGCTTGCCACTGGACTACTCTCTGGCCTTGTGAATGAATAAGGGGTACAATACCACACTGGTACAAATGACAGTTATTTACAATGTTTTTTTCTTATGTAGTGTAAATATCGGTTCTCAAACCGTTGTTTGTCTTCACGGTGTGGAAGCGATAAAAGAAGCCTTGGCGAGACCCGATTTTCTTGGAAGGCCAAACTCAGGTCCTAATGAGCTGTTTAATGCAGATAGTAAGTTGCAAAAAAAATATATTTTTCATACAATAAAAACGCATTTAAAAATGTTATCCGAAGCAAAATGTATTATAACATAATTTTTAATATCTATTTTATTTTTTGAGATTGGCATTTATAATTTTCCAAAAAATAATACAACAACGTGCAAAAAATCTATCATCTTCAAATTACACTGTTCGACAAAAAAAAAAATGCAATTGTTTGTCCCGAGGCTACTCTGGCGATTTTTTGCTTATTTGGGGGACCAATAATCAAGAAATGACATTTTTTGCCCAAGTTTAATAGGGGGATTCATCCGAGATTAAAAAAAATGATATTTTTTTTTAACGTTTTCATAAAAAAACGCCTTTTTTGACATTTTTTGGCTACAAACAACCTGTAAACCTTCCTGCAACTGCTTCTTACCTCTATGGGTGTTAAGTGAGTACCGATGGGTCATTTTGGAACTCAAACACCGCTCCAAAACTGTTTAAATTAGCGATTTCTGGCCCAAAACGCCATTTTTTGATGTTATTTCATGTTTTTTCGCGTGGGTACTTTTATGGCTACAAACAACCTGTAAACCTTCCTACAACCGATTCTTACCTCTATGGGTGTTAAATGAGTAACGATGGGCCATTTTGTAACTCAAACCCCGAACCAAACCTGTCTAAATTAGCGAATTTCTGGCCCAAATCGCCATTTTTTGATGTTATTTCATGTTTTTCACGTGGCTACTTTTTTTTTTGGCTAAAAAAAACCTGTAAGCCTTCCTGCAACTGGTTCAATTACCTCTATGGGTGTTAAGTGAGTACCGATTGGCCATTTTGGAACTCTAACACCGCTAAAAAACTGTCTAAATTAGCGATTTCTGGCCCACAACGCCATTTTTTGATGTTATATCATGTTTTTTCGCGTATGGGGCTATGATTACGTATCTGGATCTGCTTTCGAGATAAATAAAATTAAATGAACACCGAATAAAATGATGACATTTATACACTATACAAGAACCCGAACATTGTCAGAATAGGCAATTCCCTTGGCCAAAAAAGCCATTTTTCGCTAGTATTTCACGTTTTATCGCGTATATTTGGCTTTGCGCTTAATAAAAATGTTCCGATGTCTGTCTGTATTTACTCAGTGAACACCGACTGAATTTTCTGACTTTTTTGCAATGCATGAACATAGCACAGTTGGTTAAAATAGGCGATTTTCTAGCCAAATAAAGTTGCAAGTTATGTTTTAGCTAACAGCCATTGTGCGGGCAAAAAGAGTTACGAGTGTGCGCACTTGGTCATTGACTGTATATATCTAACACCAGGGAAATCTGGTCCGTGTTATTGCTAGAAAGAAATTTCTGTTTGGGGGTGACTTTTATTTTATTCTTATTTTATTGTGGAGTATGTATACCCACAACCAGCTAAGAGTTTACTTAAGTCGAAAACGACTGACAGCGTAAAACTGAAAAGATTAGGAGTTTTTCTGCTTTTGCTGTGAGGCAAAATGCAAACGGCAGATTTGTCCCGGTCCGCCGTCTCTGGAATGGGGTGCTGAATGAGTGCCCTCGGAGGTGACAAAGTCCACCACGTCTTTGTCTCAAGCTTCAGTCGCGGTAGGCAGACAAAGAGAGTAACCTCATGGCGGCATAAAGTAAGCAAAGTTCTTAGAACTCCTCCAAGAAGAAAGTCGGCAAAATCCTTCTCTTGCTTTTGTCCACGATAAGCTCTCGGAGGACGACGTTAGGTGGGTTGTTCTGGATGTGGATATAAATGTACATACTCCACAATAAAATAAGAATAAAATAAAAGTCACTCCTAAACATAAATTTCTTTCTCGCAATAACACGGACCAGATTTCCTGGTGTTATATATATATATAGTCAATGACAAATGTGCGCACACTCGTAACTCTTTTTGCCTGCACAATAGATGTCGGCTAAAACATAACATGCAACTTTTGGCTGGAAATTCGCCTAATTTAACCAAATGTGTTGGTTCGTATATGGCAAACGTATCAGAAAAGTCAGTCGGTGTTCACTGAGTAGCTACAGACAGACATCGGAACATTTTCATTAAGTGTAAAGCCAAATATACGCGATAAAACATGAAATACTAGCGAAAAATGGCACTTTTAGCCAAATAAATTGCCTATTCTGACAATGATCGGGTTCTTATATAGCGTATAAATGTTATCATTTTATTCATTGTTCATAATTTAATTTTATTTATCTGGAAAGCAGATCCGGAAGCTACTGCGAGAGGGAGCCACCTCCTCAATTTAGGCACATTGTTGGATGGGAGGGGCATTTCTCTCCAGAATACCTGTACGAAAGGACCACTAACGGAAAATAGTCGACAAGAATTTTGGACACACAAATATAACGAACATGTTATACGCTTGTACTCAGAACAACACAAATGTTCTTGCCTCATCTGAGATTCGAATTCGACTTCGCTTGAAAAGCGACAGTCGAAACCACCGTATTAGTTTTTCAATAGAATTTTACATTACTAAATGAATAAATGTAAATTAAAACTAACCAACTTTATTTAGCAGAAAATGGAACACTTAGTGCCGCGTTCTTTATAAACAAATGTCGAACAATCAAAGAACTACATCTGCTCCACTGATTCATAATAAAAGGTCTTTCCAAAAAAGTATTACTTTAACTCATTTTTCGGTTCTTTGTGATCCAACCAATATTGAAATAATACTAGGATTTCGGATGTTTTTCAAAAATATTGTTTAGGTGATTTATTTATGCATACAGTTAATTTTGGTCAATAAGTCTATAGAGTCTTAAATAAACAACAATTTCCTTGAGACTACACACTTAAACATGTATTGCTTTGATATAGCCCCTTTGCATTCCGTGATGTACTTTTCTTTGTTTTCAGGTGTCTTCTTCTTGAATGACATGCACAAATGGCGTGAGCAAAGACGTTTCGTGTTGCATTCCATGAGAGACCTGGGACTAGGGAAGACTCAGATAGAGGGGGAGATAATGGTAAGGACACATACATTTACCTTTAACTAACGTGGCTAAAAATGTTATCAGTTACGAAGTAGATGGAGGTGCTTAACGCGAAATAAAGTGAATTCGGTAGTAAGTTACCAAGTAACCTTAGCCTTAAGATCAAGTAACTTAAGTTCTTTTGCCATTTCAGTGTGATATAGCCGTTAAAACTACGCAAGGTTGATCTCAGATTGGGCAAATGTACTTTGTAGTAGAAGCGGGTGTTCTAAGTTTCTGTTATTTTCGTCAAGTCTGGTAGAAATTCTGCGAAAATTTTGATTGATCCACACAACTATCGAGTTAAGTTAGTTACTAAGTTACTAGAGTTATAGTTACTAAGTAAGTCGCCAAATTAACCTGAGTAAACCCAAACAAACTACTCACGTACCGTTAGTGCATAAAAGTGTATCCTTTTATTCTTAGCAAAAGGCTTCGGTTAACAATAAGAAAATGGTACGAAAAATACGTTACAATTAAATGTTTATGAAAGAGTCAAGATGTCGCCATTACGATGCCAATAAGCCTGTACCGACTAAACTTTAGAATAGTGCCAAATAGTTCGGCAAGAACGAAAACTTACACTCTTAAAACGAACGAGCGATTTTAACTCAGTCGGATTGATTTTCATTCCGCAAGTCTGGAAAATGCACCTCTCCTTTTGTAGTGGATCCTTTGTGTGTTAAACCTCCGACAGGATAACTCCAAACGAGTGATTTTAACTCAGTTTGAGATAATATTCACTCCTTTCCAGTGTCGAAAATGTACTTCTCCAACTGGAGTGGAATTCACTCTTTTGTTTTAAGAGTGTAGGCGAACGAAAAAAGGCTTACTGCAAAGCAATCGATGGCTCCACTTTTCAAACATTATTATTATTATTATTATTATTATTTTTGCTTTGGCTTTTGCTGACAGAATCTTCATCTTCTTCATAACTATGAAAAATTTAGTATTTGGGATAAAATTTTCGCCCGGAAATATCTGTTGTTAAGCAATCTAATGCTCCGAAATTTTAAGCTACATTCATCAAGGATTATATGAGTTTGCAAAACCTTGAATTAGGTTGTCCAGTTTTCAGAATCAGATTTATATTTTGAAATTTCTTAAGGGGACACAGTACCTCAAAAATTGCAAAAATTGCGAATTTGTTTCTATATGCAAAAATTCTAGAGTAGAACCTTGTAAATAAGTCTACCAATTTTTAAAAGTGTATCTATATTTTAAAAAAGGTTATTCAATTTTTTATACGGAAAGGTATGATAAAAATGCAAACAAATGAAAACTTTAAATTCGTTTTTCTTGGTGTTTGCATTTAATTGATAACAAGTTCTTTAAAACGCTAACTCTTTTTAAATTACTTATATAAGTCTGAGGAATTTTGTATGCAGTCTGTTAAATATGTTATTATTAATAATTGGTATTAAAAGTGTTTTCAAAAGTAATACTTTTTTATAAAAAAATATTTAAGTCGAATATTTTCAAATATGCTTTAAAAATCGGGATTTGTTTAAATAAATATTTTTTATAAAACAACTACTGAAGATAAATCAAATTTGGATACCAATTGTTATGTAAAACAGTTTAAAGTACATGAGGAAAAAATTGAATAAAATTTTTGTATTTAAAAAAGCCTTAGCGTTTTTAAAAAGTTTTAAAAAAGTAAAAAATAAAATAACTAAATTTTTTTTTATTTTTTTTGACAAATATTGTTTTGAAATATAGATTGAACTGATAAAACATAAATTTTTTATAGTGAATATGTCTAAATTAAACATTTTTTTTAAAGTGCTGCGTCCCCTAACGGCACCAAACAATTTGGGATATGTTCAGCGCACTTTTTAAAAGTGTTTCCTGTAAATTTTCAAACAATTACTATAACATGGGGAGTTCATTTTGAAAAGTTTTTTTTACACGAGGCTGCATTTTTGTTGTTCATGCTATTTTAAAACTCTTTGGCACATTCTTAGATTAGATTCTTAGATTCATCAGATTCTTAGATTAAATTTTTCAGAACCATTTTCGAAAAATTTGCTGCCATTTTTGACACTCAGATTACAATAAGTCTGATTTCTCTGTCAATATTAAATATGTCGAGATTTAATTTTGCAAACATTACCCAAGCCCACAAAGAAATTTAATTCCAATTAAAGTTGCTGCCATCAACACATTTCTGGTGAGCTTAAGTTGTTTTAACATTTTCAGGACGAAATACACCACTTTCTCAACAAACTCCGCTTCCACAATGGCGCCCCGATGGACTTGAATAAACCCTTGTTCCCGAGCATGTCCAACAACATAAGTTCTCTGGTCTTCGGCAAAAGATACGAGTACGAAGACCCGGATAGGGTTTTTCTGGACAAGAACTTAGAAGAGGGAATAGAAAGCTTCGACCAGACTTCTATCGCAGGTGCCTTCCCATGGTTATTGAAGATACCCGTGGTCTCGAAATTTGTGGCTATGGAACAATCAGTAAGGGCTTTCCAGAATCTAAAGACGTTTTGCAAGTAACGTTCTTTTCTTGTATCTATTGTGAGATCTTAAAAGTTCACTACACATTTTAGAACAATGCTTTAAATAATTAAAATGGCTGTCAAGTTACCTGAATATAATCTAAAAGTTGTTCTAAATGTGTTTCGTTGTCAAGAAAATGCTTCGCAAATGTTCTGAAAGTGTTTTTGTTTAAAAAATATTGGTTTAATTCAAACTTGGAAGAAAACTATTGAGAATAGAATAAGAACACATGAAGGAATGGTTTTGAAATGCATATTTTCTCCATTATGAATTCAAAGCATTCAAGTTCAGTTGCACCATGTTGTAACAAACAATTCGATTACTGTAGATTACGAACTTGCAAAGAACTTGATTGAGCCCTCTTGAAAAGCGTATGAGCAATTATATGTGTTTGTTGTTCATAAAATAAAGATACACAAAATACATTAAAAATAAATATAGAAAAAGGTTTTGTTCTCAATAAAAAACAATATAGCTTTTATATATCTTAATTTTACTTGAAATCTATAAAATCGTTTATGTATTGAATGATGTAACAAATTGAAGCTGTTGATTTTTTTTCTTTTTTGGAGCCTCACATTTTTGACAAAATTTTTTAATTTATATTTCTAGGGCAGTGGTCACTAAGCACCGGGAAACTTTTGATCCAAAAAACATGAGGGATTTTATTGACCGTTTTATCTATGAGCAAAATTCCAAGCAAGGAAAAGATCCAAACACCTCCTTCAGTGGTAAGTTCCATAACAATTTTAATTGAAATATTCAACCAATATTTTTAACGGCTGCTTTATATTTATAGATAATTCTACTGCAGAAAACTTTTCTCAAAAGTACTTTTTTTTCACCATAGATAACATCTTAGTGGGTAACGTGCTTGACTTGTTTTTTGCTGGCAGCGAGACAGTGCGTACTTCTATTATGTGGTGCGTTTATGTGGTTGCTGCTTTCCCACAGCACCAGGAAAAAGTCAAAGAGGAGATCCTGGAAGTAATGGGACCCGACAGGGATCCGGAATACCAGGACATCAAGAGCATGCCATTCACTCACTCCTTTATGTTGGAAGTTATGAGGTGGAAAACTATCATACCTCTTAACGTGCCACATTAGTAAGCCTAATATTACTGATTCCTCTTTTGTCGGGATGTTGTAAATAAAAATTAGTTTATTGTTAAAAAGTCCAAAAGTATTTGAAATTGGTAATTAATGAAATAATGGTAAATTGATGAAGTTTAAACTTTTTTTTAAAGTTAAATATTAGAAATATTTAAAACTAAGCTTTTGATATAACTCCATGTTGAAAATCATTAACATTGATTTATCACGATACAAAACATACATTTTTTTAAAATTTTGTTTCCCTCAAAAAACCTATTATCCTATTTATATCCAGCACCTTGTCGGATGCCACGATCTGTGGATACCACATTCCCAAGAACGTAACCGTGCTGTTCAATTTGTGGAATGCCCACCACGATCCCAACTACTGGACGGATCCCGAGAGCTTCATTCCCGACCGCTTCATCACCAAAGACGGAAAATCGGTGTCGAGACCTTCCCATTTTATGCCTTTTTCTGCGGGTAAATATCTTATCCTATAAGTATCTTGTACTATTTCCCGGTTTCAGTGAATACTGTTGTGATATAGCGTACAAATTTCTAAAAAAAATTAATATTAACCACGTAAGTCTCTATAATATTCTAATATCCAGTTCTCATTCCTAATTACTCTTAGTTAAAGCATTGCAGATCCAGCGAACAGTTCGTAGTTACTCCATTTAGCAGCCGATAATTAACTGGAAAAAAATGGTTGTGTGCTTTGGCAATTTGAAATTTTGATGAGGTAGTACGAGCATTCAGGTAAATAATCCTACCGGTTTTATTTGTAGTAGAAAAACATCTAATACACATTAAATCATAATTATTATTTCTTAAAAGGAGATAGATTGGACGTCCAATATACTTTATTTAGTTCATATTAACTATTTAAAGAAATAAATTATAAACCATTAAGGATGTTAAAGAGGGCCCAGAAAGGCTGCCAAAGCAATCTCACATATCGAGGCCCAGTAAAAAAATTGACCCTATTTTTAGTGGTTATGGGAAGAATGGATCAAAAGGCAAAACAAAGTCTGCAATTTCTCTGGGAAATAATGTATTGGCACCTATTAAAACGTTTGAACTGTTTAATGCATTGGCAAGACTTTAACTGAGAATATTAAGAATAAGAAAAGAATATTAGAATATTATAGAGATTTGTGTGGTTAATACTATAACTTTATAGAAATTTGCACAATATATCACATATATAAATCAGTTATCATTAAATGATAGCATTTTTTTTGTTTAAAACCAAGTCTAGCTGAGCCGTGAGCATTGATTCAAGATTTAAACAACTTACGTCATTACACTTTTTAATCCCTTGTCATCATTGAAGATCTAAAAGCATAAATATTATAAAGGCCCTGTTCACACACTTTTGAATTTATTATAACAGGCAAACGAGTTTGCCCAGGAGAGCCCATGGCCATCATGGAAATGTTCCTCTACTTCACCTCGATCTGTCAAAAGTTCCAAGTTGTCTTTCCAGATGGATATAAGCCAACATTCCAAGCTGCCATGAAAGGAACATATAGGCTGGATCCTTACAAAGTTCGATTCTTGGCAAGAAGCTGAGACAATATATAATATATTGTTTATTCATATTAAAATATCATTCATACACTGTAAAAAAGTCTGTTGTTAAAAAAAACTTCTAAGAAATTAAAAAAAAATATGTGAATATACGTTTTTTAACAAAAGAATGTAATTTCTAGTATTATGTAAAATTTAGTTCAATTATTTTTCTCTCTTACTCCCTCTCTCTCATTATGCCATTATGTGTAAACTTTTTTAATCATTGATCATTGTTGGTAATTTTTATTTTTTATTAATAAACTTTGAGTAATTACTTTTTTAAAGATGTTTCGAGTTTTACTAAGCTGGGTATCGCAAGCTGGAGATTGGCAGTCGAAATCTTTTAAATCAAACGGAGATTCTATATATGACAAAAAGTCTAGGAAAATTAAATTTAAATAGTTCTGTTATTTTGATTGTAACAATACAAATGCAAATACAAAAATAGACAACAGACCAGACACTCACTAAGACTGTTCTAAAGGTTTACTAGTCTTCAATAGCTATCAAAATACGTCTAGAACTCTTCTACTTTTTTCGAATATACTGTATAATCTGGTAAAGCATTCCTTATAGCTGAGATTCTTCTCATTCAACAGAAAATTTATTTGCATTAAATGAAAATTAATTTATTTTCGTGACTTCAATTAGCTTCTACAAGGTGAGGCAAACAAAATTGGTCCCGGTCTAGAGATAAGAATACAACAGAAATGTTGCCAAGTCTAAAACAGTTACAAAAACTGGTTTGCTAACTGAAGCTATTAATCGCTTCACTAATAAACGCTTGGCGACTTATTTGCCAGCAACTACACTACGGTTTTAGAAGCTAGTAGTTGAAATGAAATATAAACAAGGTTTGTTGAGCTGATCAATAAAAGTTCCCACTAGTAATTATTTGATTGTTACTTTCGTTATTTATCCTAGAGAATCGGACCTTTTTGTTTTTTTTTTAATAAAAAACATTCTAAATTGATTGCAAGACACAAAATTTGCATTATGGGACATCTTCATACAATACGAACTAATATCTAATTGCCACTGGTCTATGAGTAGCTCTAATGTAAAGCTAATCCGATCCAACCAATGCTAAAACAGGTTAAGGAGGCTAGAAACTCGCTACTAGTCTATGAGGCTCCCTGGCAATCAAATTCACTATTTCTAACGGTAATAGTCCAACAGGATTTGTCACCAAATCTTGTTCTTTAATCTGAACTTTTCATGCTTGTCTTTCAAATAAGATGAGGATAAAACTAATATCGTTTTCTTTAGGATCAAAACTAAGCATTAATTTCTGCAATGCAACTTGAGCTTGTTCTTGAAATCCTTCATTCTGAGAGATCTTTTCTCTTCCGTCACATTTTTTGGACATCGATGCTTCAATTTTTTTTTTATGCAAACTCATTTTTTTCTTGGCGCAACTTTTCCAATAGAAACTCGTTTTCTTGGCTCTAAATTTCATTTTGGCGCTTTAATCTCCTGTTCTTGGCGCTTAATCTCCTGTTTTTTGTTCTTAATATCTTTTTGGCGCTTGATCTCTTCTTGGCGCCTTAACTATTCTTGGCGCAACGCTTCTTCCTCTCTTTCACTAACTATTCTTTCTAATACGTCTTTCACAAATCCTTCCTCATACTCAACACTCTTTAAAATAATATTTCTTAACTCAACAACTTTCTTATCTTTTGTTACTGTTTCGCCTAATTCTTCAGCCAAGCAGTTCAAATCAACTTTTTTTTTTGCTTTTGCTAAAAACGACTTTTCTTATTCAGAACTCTTCAAAATAACTTCTTATAAACACAAAAACTTAAAACAACCTTCCGAAATATTCAAAATAACTTATTAACTAAACTTCCAGTACTGCATAACTTCTTTAAAACGACTTAGAATATCCAAAAGGTTCACTCACTATCAAGCCGTTAGCTATATTCACAGTCCTTCAAAATTATTCGAGATCGATTGGGACGTTTCCCCGCACATTTATGTAAAGGCCGATGATGGTATTTATAACGCAAATGAAACAATTATTTTCTTATATTAACTACTTTATTTCAAAGAACAGACTTCACTTTTTTACACACACATATTTCGAAAACTAATCTTTTTTCCATTTTTTTACAGAACGCACTGATGACACAGCACATATGCTTTTACACAATCGTCTGCATGTTTCCAAGTATTTATTTTATCTGAGCGAGCATGACCCTTACACCATGCAACGCTTGTTATGCATTTGTCTCATATCACCTTTTCAACAATAAAAGATAAATTGAAGTTTATCTGATACTTTTGTTTGAAGTAAAGAATATCAACTCCCCTTTTTCCGAAAACCATTTGCATTGAAGTAATTTGCATTTGTGTTCTGTTGATCGGAAATCGTATGTGTTTTTCTTTTTGAAAGTATCGACTTCTGCAAGGAAGTAAACTAGAGTTTTGAAAAAAAAAAGTTCTGTTGTTCGGAAGTCGAAGCATTTTCTTGCTCAAAAAATAAACTTTTTACGATGTCGCAGATCCCGACGTCGATATGGGCATTCTTGACGCGTGCTCGAGCGTTCGAAGGCGAGATTTTGATTGCACTGTTCGTCTTGGTTGTGTGTTACCTTCTTCTAAATACCTGGAGGGAATGGAAAAATTTACCACCGGGCCCGTTCGGGTTGCCCATTGTAGGCTACATACCGTTCATCTCGGACCCTTTTTGGGATTTTCATAAACTTGGTGAGAAATATGGCGACATATTTAGGTAAGCTCTCATTACTTTTTTTCTAATAGTTATTATTGTTTTCATCATTAATTTTATAGTTATTATTGTTATATTATTATTTACTATTATTATCAAGAAAAATTATCACCATATTTATTGTTAGGATATGATATTTGGCTTGCCAAGCAACAGATTGGGTACTTTCCCATTTCGACAGCACATATCTCTCCTATCTTTGTTAATGGCAAGCACTGCTGTTTATCTGAATAATGAATATACCTTTTACAGACTAGTCTCCAAATCAGAGGGTCAAATTTTTGTAACACCCTCTACACGGTCATATCTACAAATTAACAGTTAGAAGGACCGACGAACAAAACATTAAAAAATCAACATCATTTGATATATTTTTTAAAATTATTTTTAATTGGAAGGATAGAACTGAATGTGAAACAGATCCTTAAGAGACAAATGTATAGGCGAAAAAAAAGGTTGCAAACAGACATATATGGTGTTAGACGCCATATGTTTTGTGGTGTACCGTCAGTATATGTATTTGTAATGTATGCATACTTTATCACAGACAATAAAAGGCGTGTACCTAGGTCTATCTATTACTCTCAATATATTGAGTTTTACACGATCTCAATGCTTGACGTCACTGGACTATTATCTGGTATTGTAGATTTTGTAGGTGTTGGCACGACCCTGAACATATTTAATAACAGTAATTAAAGTTTACATTTTATGAATAATAATAAATTTATTAGCAAGCAAAATATATAAATCACATTATCTCTGATGAGGCAACTCGCATGCCAATGCTTTTGCTAGAACATTAAAAATTTTTTTTGCAAAACTTTATTTTTCTTTTTGATTAAAAAGTGCACTCTATGATTTACAAAGATATTTCCGAATTTAGTGATCAATTCGCAACATTGAGTGCAATCTTTGAAATGCTCCATTACAGATATTGTTAGAAGAATTCGAAAAGTTTTTAAATTCAATTTTATATGTAGGATTTGCTCTTCATTTGATCTGGAAAGATTTGCTAAATGAAGTAAAATGCTGTACTTATTCAGAAGTATAAATTAAATGATTAATATCTTTTTTAAAATTCCTTAAGTTTTTAAAATGATCGTTTTGACGTTACACAGTTATTATAGATAAATTATTTGTACAAATAGAGCAAAGTTTCCTTCGTTTTTCATTTTGTTTTCCAACTGGTAAGCGATATAATTTAAATCCTTTTTTCTAACTGTTTGCGCATCCAAAAGCACAACAAGCCGGCATATTAGTGTGAAATAATTTTTCATCATCATCTCGAGCGACTCAGTGGCTGAGAGGTCTAAGAGCATGTCATGAGCCCGCGCATGTCATACGATTATGTGACATGTAAAAGATCCCTGGAGTATACATTTGGCTTGGATTCTCTCGGCAAAATTAAATCTCGGCATACTTTAACATCCACAGAGAGCTCAGATTCATTGTACTCTGGGCGTCAAAATTTTAAGCGAGAGTCACCTAGATGGTGCCACAAAAGAATGGCTCTCTGTTCTGGGGAATATGCCGAGTCTGCAAAGGCTTGACCGATATTGCAGCCCCATTATAAAAAAATCATCTATCTAAATGGTAAAAAAAATCTAAACATAATTTTCGCTGAAACAAAATCGATGATACTCACAAGACCGCAATTCTGAAATAAATCTCCATTCAAAACACCCCGACCGACTAAATCCTCATTCCCCGAAGCACCAAGATGTCGCATCTTTCTCACGTGAGTCTGGACGTCCAAATGAGAAACGAAGCGGCAAAAAGCGCCGGGGAAAACACTGTCGCTTCTTTTTTCAGAGAGAATCGAGGGCTTTAGGTAGGACTACACTAGTACAAATGACAGTTATTTACTATGTTTTTTTCTTTATTCAGTGTAAATATGGGCTCTCAAACCGTTGTTTTTCTTCACGGCGTGGAAGCGATAAAAGAAGCATTGTCGAGACCCGACTTTCTTGGAAGGCCAATCTCAGGTCCTGATCAGCTGTTTAATGCGGATAGTAAGTTGCGAAAAAATATATTTTCCCATAAAAAACTATTTAAAAATGTTTTCCGAAGCAAAAAAAAAATCATAACATCATTTTAATATTTCTTTTATTCTAAGAGATAAGCGATTATAATTTTCCAAAAAAGGATACAGCAACATGCAAAAGAGCTATCATCTTCAAATTAACTCTCAACGGCGTGATATTTCAATCCTTCAGAAAAGAGAAAAACCACAAAAAATATATATATAAACCAGTGAATAATTTGTATTTTGAGCCCTTCTAGAATAATACATGTTGTTGTTGTACAACAACAAGTATTATTCTAGAAGGCAACTTCCGGCCATCCCTAGTAGCATTGTTTCTCAAAATTTGCTCGATCGGTCATCGATCGTTGATAGGTTTAGCGAAAACTCACCGGTGATCTCATCCGTAATCCGAAAGTGCACGAGGCGACATCGGCAATCGGTGAACGAAATCATATCTATTAAAGACAGAAATTCGATATGGGTCAAAGAAGAAAATTCACTCCACTTACGTTTCATTGGAAAATTATTTCGAATCAATATCGCAAAGATAAGAATCCGAAAAATTTGACTCTTTGTTATTTTAGTGCATACAAATTGCGTTAAATTATTTCTAAAACTTCATATCTGAAAAATATCAGGTTCCAACTGGTAATTGTTATTTTTCATTTGCATACACACGACATTTTAATTACTTGCAAATAAATAAATATTTGTACTGTGCGGAAAACTTATTTCTTTTATTTACTTCGAAATTAATTTTTATCTTTTTTTTTAAATGATTAACTTTCGAAAAACTTAACTTAAATAAAGAAGATTTTTGAATAAATATTATGTTCCAAAAAACTTAAATACGTAAGTTACCAAGAATTATTTTTAAATTTAACATATTTCCATTAGTGTTGTTGTCTTAAATAAAGTAATATTTAAAATGAATTTGCACATTGCAAAGGAAAAATCAAAATTAAATTTCTTAATCAATAACATACAACTTCTTGGGCAAACAACCTTTTCACCCCTTTATTTACATGCAATCCCACTGCAAGCTTCAATGGCCGAGTTGGCTAAAGCACGGCTCCCGGTTCCCGTTTGCAAGATAAGAACGCGGGGCCCAAGATCTGTTGTTCGGACCCTCCCTTGAAATCCTAAATTCTGATTATACCAACAAAAGAATTAGTGTCACCCTCCAGTTTAAAAATTTTGTGCTAACATGTCGTAAACAAATCGGAATTTTATCGGAAAGTGTTCGAAATTCAATTAGACGATGAGATTTCGATTATGCTATATATACGACCGTGAGGACATAACCGATGAGTTATCGACGTAACAAGCGATTTTCAAAGAAAATCCGATGCTCGAATTCTCATCGGCTCACCGGCGAACTATGAAAATTCGATTATCGGTTGATGAAAAATTGCTACTAGGGATAGCCTGGAAGTCAAAAAGGGCGCAGCTTCATTCGGTCACTGTAAAAACAAAGGAGTATCATTACGCTTGTTTTGGGTTTATAAAATGCTAAATAAGGTGTAAACATACACGACTTGTGGTGTTAGCACCAAAATAAGTGTTATCATTCACTCAAAATGTTTTTTATTTGAACTTAAAAAAAATCGTTGTTATCATACACCAAGAATGGTATAACTGTAACCTTTCGACGACATTTAAAAAACAAAACACCAAATTCGGTGTACCGGGCAAGCAAATTCAGTCTAACCTCGATAACTCGACTTCCCATAAGTCGAATAATCCATTAACTCGAATTTTTAATCGAGTCCCGAATCATTTATATACTTTACTTTAAAAAACTGTCTTGATGACTCGAAGTGAACATCATCTAAGTTGAAGTTTTTTGTGATAGATTTCCCCCGTAAAAACCCTATTCAGTTCAAATAAACTTCAAATTTAACTGATGTGTTCAAAAATTAAGTTACTTAGTGAATGCCATAACAACCTTAAAAAATACAAACAACAAGATATAACTCATTTTTTTTTTTCAAATTAAATTAACATGATATGTTTACTAATAAATATGTAATGAGGCTAAATTTTGTGAGTTTCAATTATCCTTTTGAATCCGCATTATTATCTTGTTTTTTGCATGGGCTATTAAAAAAATACTTACGCATGTAGTATTATAGAACATATCATAAACCATTTAAACCATGTCGACCTATCTTAACTGCCAGTATAGAGAAATGGGAGGTAACTTCTATAACTCGAACTTCGGATAAGTCGAATATTGTTGGAGTCCCCTACTCCTCTGGGACTTCGAGTTATCGAGTATTGACTGCATCTCTCTACTACTACAACAATTCGGTGTTACAGATCGAGATTCGAGCCAAAGTAAATATTTTCTCGGCCATACTTTCACTAAGTCCATCCATTGAAAACACAAGGTAAGCGAAACAATTATATTTATTCATTATATAGATAAGTGACCTGCAACTGAATAATTTAATTGAAACTCTAAAATTTCAGATTTTTTATAGTGTCATTTTAATTTAAGGATTTCAAAAATCTCAATTTAGCAATTCTGGTTGTAACGGGAGAATTAGAGCAGTGTTGATAATTTATTCGCGATATGCATGGTTTGAGTCTTAGTTTCAAAATTGCTATAGATAGAAAACTTATTTCAGCGTACATTTATTACTTTCAAATGATTGTCTGTATGTGTTTGCAGTTTGCACTCAGTTAACCCTAAATAACAGCATCATTAAGGTGTTTCAGCGCAACAAATCACTGATGGCGTTTCATCGCACCAAAAATGGTGGCAACGGAGTCGCCACCAAATGTGGTATTTCTGCTGACCAGTCAATTATCGGTGTTTCATTACACCGATTTACTGAGGGTGTTTCCTTACACCTCTTTTGGTGGCTACTTTGTTGCCATTATTTTTGATGTGAAGTTACGCCTAAATTATTTACTGTGTTGGCACAAGGCTTTTAGTAATCATGATATGGTGGATGCTTTACTTCTACTTCGAGAGGATGCCTCCTCCTCAATTTAGTCATATCGGTGGAGGGGAAGGGCATTTTCTCCAGAATACTTGCACCCATCACTGACCACGGACGGATAACCGTCGACTGGACTTTTGGACACACAGATATAACGAACACGTTATACGCTTGTACTCAGAGCAACACAAACGTTCTTGCCTTATCTGGGATTCGAATTTGACTTCGCTTGAAAAGCGACAGTCAAAACCACCGTATTAGTTTTGCAATAGAATTTTACATTACTAAACGAATAAATGTAAATTAAAACTAACCAACTTTATTTAGCAGAAAATGGAACACGTAGTGCCGCGTTCTTTATAAACAAATGTCGAACAATCAAAGAACTACATCTGCTCTACTGATTCATAATATTAGGTCTTTTCAAAAAAGTATTAATTTAACTCTTTTTTCGGTTCTATGAGATCCAACCAATATTGAAATAACACTAGGATTTCGGATGTTTTTTGAAAATATTGTTTGGGTGATTATTTGTGCATACGGTTAAATTTAGTAAATTAGTCTATAGAGTCTTTAATAAACAACAATTTCTTTGAGACTACACATTTAAACATGTATTACTTTGATATAGCCCCTTTGCATTCCGTGATGTACTTTTGTTTGTTTTTAGGCGTCTTCTTCTTGAATGACGCGCACAAGTGGCGGGAGCAAAGACGTTTCGTGTTGCAGTCTATGAGAGACCTGGGACTAGGGAAGACTCAAATAGAAGGAGAGATAATGGTAAGGAAACATGCCATTTAAATTTAAATAATCTGGCTCAACATTTATTAGTAAAGAAGTAGATTGAGATGCTTGATGCGAAATAAAGTAAGTCGCCTAGTTATACTTAGCTTTAAGCTTAAGTAGAAGTAACTTAAGTTCTATATCGCCAAATAACCATTGCTGGGTTCTTTCTCAATAATTTCTGTGCTATATGTCCTTTGAAACCTAATAAGTTTGATCTCAGATTTTAAAAATACATACTTTCTAGGTTTTCAAATTTCTAAGTTATTTTTAGAAAACCTTTTAGAACTTCTACGAAGATTTTAATTGATCGCCGAAATAACCTTAGTAGCCCAAACAAACTGCTTACTTACCGTTAGTTCATAAAAACGTATCCTTTTATTCTTAGTAAAGGATTTGATTAACAATCAAAAAAGGGTGCAAAAAATACGTTGTAATTATAGCTGTATGAGAGAGTCAAAATGTGGCCAAGTCGATGCATTATACGCTTGTACAGACTCCACTTTAGAATAGCGCCAAATTGTTAGCTGAGAGCGTTTGTTCGCTATAGTGCGGAAAAGTTACCATTCTTAAAGACACGAAAAATGCACTAATTATTATTTTTTTTATTATTATTATATCTTCCGTTCGCGCAATGCCATCAAAGTTGGCAAAAATTGTCAAAAACCGTATATTTTCATAATTTTTTTAAAACACGATATATGATTTTAATTGCTTTCCTATATCATATTGTGTGATTAAAATTTACAAAAGTTAAAAATTTGAAATTTAGAGAAAAATACGAATTTTCCTAATTTTATACTAAGTTGAGTGGCCGGAAGATCTGACACTAATGTATAATAACTTATTATACGATATATTATAGCATTTATTATTAATAAGTGCTATAATATATGGATTTTATATACTTTTAGTAGTTAATTCATGATATAGGAACGTTATAAAAAACATCTACCGTGTTTTAAAAAAAAAATATATAAAAATTACGGTTTGTAACAATTTTTTGCCAACTTTGATGGCATTGCGTGAACGGAAGATATGGCAATAAAAAAAATAATAATTAGTGCATTTTTCATGTCTTTACCAATGGCAACTTTTCCGCACTATAGTGATCCGAAATAAAATAAAAAGTTTTTTTTCGGCCCACCCTACTATGGATCTATTGATACTATCGAAGTGGACAAAGTTTTCTGGCAGCGTGCCAGAACAATCGAACTATCGATACTATCAAGTCCGGCCATAGACTTAGGAAGGAGACTAGGAAGAAAAGACTAGGAAGAGACTAGGAAAATCAGTTCAAATGGCTTGAATCAGGGCTGGCAGGTTTTTCGAGTTACTGCTCATAACTAACCGGCACTGAGGTATCCCAAGATGCACCGATTTAGTGTTTTTTTAGATACTACGCCTAACATAGTAGCCGTAACTATGGAGACTGGTACTGAGGTATCCCTAGATGCACCGCCTCAGCTTGCTTCTTTTGTGCGTTACTGCGAGCATACATGGCCGGCTCTATTCTCTTTCCTAACTCTATGAGACAGGCAAAGAATTTTGGCAGCATGTCAGAACAACTGATTGCTGACATTCTGAAAAAATAAACTTCGAATGGAATGCTTTAATGTTGTTTCGATTGTTTACCTTATAGTTCTTGGCTTCGAATAACGTTACACTGGAGCTACTTGATAATGTAGTTATTTATTAACAAACAAACAGGCAGGCAAACAAGAAAGCAAGCAGGCAGGCAAGCAATCAAGCAAATAAATGCTTAGCTCTAGTGTAATTCAATGCCAAGCATACGCCACAAGAGAGGAAAACAATCGTAGCATCATCAACACGCTGTCACAAATCGTCCCTTAAGTTCCCACATGTGCTATCTAACTTTGCAAAATGATAGACATTTATTGAGTGGTAACCCGTGGGGAACTTTCCAAAATCGCGCCAAAAGTCGTTCGAAAACCAAACCGAAATGATAGGATATGTTTGAATTATTGTTGCATTAGAGCTACACGAGGGAGAGCCGAAAAACGTGTTTGTTCATTTAACACTGGCTTTTCGGAAAACGCCATCGTTGGGAAGTCAAAGAATATTCGAATCATCAGTAAAAGTCAGACGGTTGCCACAAAAAATTACTTATTGCCAAATCCGAAAAATCGCGCCAAGGGTTACCTTACAGTAAATCTGATCCTTTCACAACAATTAGATAGCACATGTGGGAACTTAAGTGACGAAATAATTAATTCGAAATCTTTTGGAAGCTTGCCAACTATCGATTGTTTCTCCCAGCCGCCAGAAAAGTTCGTCCAAATCAATACTTGTTTGATTTAATGGAACATTACCTAGTATCAAAATCAAACATTCAATTAGAAAGTTTGATCTCTTAAGAACCTAATTTATACGTTGAAATATCTTAAACTGCACAAATCATTTCGACTCTGTTCCGCAAATTTTCCTGTAAACTTTCAAACAAATACCGTACCGTTGGAAGTTCATTTTGATATTTTTTTTAAACTAGCTGCATTTTGGCAGTTCATGTTCCTTTGAGACTCATCGGCATGTATCTCGAAAATGAGATACATTTTTTAGAACCATTTTGTAAACATTCGCTCTCTCTTTTGACACAAGGAATACAATATGTCTGAGTTTTCTATCAATATTAAATACACCGATATTTAGTTTTGCCAAGAGTAACCAAGTCTACTGGAACATTTATTTCCAACTGAAGGTTGCTGCCTTCAATACATTTCTGGTTAGCCTAAATTGTTAACATTTTCAGGACGAAATTCACCATTTTCTCGACCAACTCCGCTTCCACAATGGCATTCCAATGGACTTGAATAAGCCGTTGCTTCCGAGCATGTCCAACAACATAAGTTCTCTGGTCTTCGGCAAGAGATACGAGTATGAAGACCCGGATAGGGTGTTTCTGGACAAGAACTTGGAAGAGGGAACAGAAGGCTTCGACCAGCCTTCTATCGCAGGTGTCTTCCCATGGTTATTGAAGATACCGGTGGTCTCGAAATTTATGGCTATAGACCAATCAGTCCGGGCTTTCCAGAATCTGAAGACGTTTTGCAAGTAAGGTTTTTTCTTGTATATCTATTCTATTGCATGATCTTATAAACACACTACTCATTCCCGGAACAATACTTTAATTATTTGATGGCGTCTATTTACCTAAATATATATTTCAAAATTGTTCTATGTGCTTCGTTGTCAAGAAAATACTTCGCAAAAGTTCTGAAAGTGTTTTTTAAAAAGGTATTCGCTTAATCTGAACTTTGGGAACACATTTGAGAACATAATAGGAACACATGACGAAACGGATTGGGAACACATATTTTCACCATTATGGATTCATCGCAATCTACTCTTGTTGTACCATATTGAAACGAACAAGTACTGTAGATTAAGACTTGCATAGAACTTGTTTAAGCCCTCTTGAAAAGCATTAGGTGCATTATATTTGCTTGTAAATCATAAATAAAGACATACAAGGGTCATTCCTGAGAAAACGTGCAATTTGAGGAAAAAAATCTAGAAAAAAAAATATTTATGAAAGTTTTTGAAACTTTGGGTTTGAGTTAACCTTACGTACTGCATTGGAAAAATAATATCAGTCCAGATCATACAATTAATATTAATTATTCATATAGGAATACATGGACCGAATACACGGACATGATGGTCCCCACGGACATGACAAAATCGTAAATAAGAGCTTCCAGGCGCAAAAGGTTTAGACTTTAGAGAACGAAACTTGCAAACTGGCAACATATACCTTGTTTCTTTCTATAAATACGAAATTATAGGTGAAAATCATTAGCCTACCTTCTCATATCTTGACCACAGAAATGACGCTATGATCTTGTCAATGGCCTATTTTTAACTTTTAAGTTCGAATTACTCTTTATCTACTGGGGTGTTCAAACTATCGACGTGATACAACGTTTAAAAGTGTATTATTGAATACTAATAAGACTGAATCAGAATACTATTATCATTTCTAGATAGTTATGCAAGCTAAAGAATAAGTTGCACACGGACATGACGAAAATCCGTGCGGGACATTTTATTTTCACTTAATTTATATATTTATATTTATTTTCACTTAATTTATATATTTATATTTATTTTAAGGATTATATTTTATGTTTTGTACGTTCGAGTAGTGTCAGTTGAACAAAAAATCAACTTTAGTTATGAAAAATTGGCATTTAATGAGTATAAACTAACAAAAACGCTTCCCGGACATGACGGTGAGACTGTCCACGGACATGACTTGTCATAGTCTGTGGACACAAATTTGTACACAGGATAAATAAGTTTTTGAATTTTTTCAACGCTAGTAAGTAGATAAAATATTCCTTATTTTAATTTATTCAAGTGGAAGCATAACTTTTCTTCATATGAAAGATATCTTGCGGGGACATGTTTTTGTACGTTTTCTCAAGAATGACCCACAAATGAAATTAAATGTAAATATAGAATAAGGTTTCCTTCTCAATAATAAAAAATGTAGCTTTTTTATAACTTAATTTCAATTAAATTCTAGAAATTTGTTAATGAATTAAATGATGTACTAAATTCAAGCTGTCGAAAATTTTTTGAACTTTAAATTTTTTCCTAAATTTTCTAATTTATATTTCTAGGGCAGTGATCGCCAAGCATCGTGACACTTTTGATCCTAAAAACATAAGGGATTTTATTGACCGTTTTATCTTTGAGCAAAATTCCAAACAAGAAAAGGATCCAAACACAACCTTCAGTGGTAAGTTTCATTACTATTTTGTTTGAAATATTCAATCAAATTTTTTAAGGCATGCCTTTCCATTTACACAGGAGTCTACTGCATAAAACTTTTTCAGAACTTATTGTTTTTCACCATAGATGACACCTTGGTGGGAAATGTGCTTGACTTGTTCGTTGCTGGGAGCGAGACTGTGCGTACTTCGATTATGTGGTGTGTGTATGTTGCTGCTGCTTTCCCTCAACACCAAGATAAAGTCAAAGAAGAGTTCCTGGAAGTGATGGGACCCGACAGGGATCCGGAGTACCAGGACATCAAGAGCATGCCCTTCACTCACTCCTTCATGCTGGAAGTGATGAGGTGGAAGACTATCCTACCATTGAACTTGCCTCATTGGTGAGTCTATTATTACCAATTTCTTTATAGTCAGGTGGTTGTAGGTAAAAAACTAGTTTACTGTTCAAAAGTCCAAATGTTATTGATACTGGCAGTTGATGAATTTATTGCAAATTGAAGACGTTTTAATTTAGTGTTTTAAAAAAGTTAAATTGTGGAAACATTTTGAAACCTATCGTTTGACATAATTCTATGTAGATAATTAAAAAATTTGTTTGAAAATTATACTAAACTTTCTAATATGAGTAAATAAACTCTTTAATATGATACTAAATATGAGCTGTTGATACTAAATATGAGAGTTCTAATAAACTCTCTTATATGATACTAAATATGAGTTTCATTCCCCAGTAAAACCTGTTATCTTTTTTATATCTAGCACCTTGTCGGACGCCACGATCTGTGGATACCACATTCCCAAGAACGTGACAGTGCAGTTCAATTTGTGGAATGCCCACCACGATCCCAACTACTGGACGGATCCCGAGAGCTTCATTCCCGACCGCTTCATCACCAAAGACGGAAAATCGGTGTCGAGACCTTCCCATTTTATGCCTTTTTCTGCGGGTAAGTACACTTGTACCATATCGCAGATTAAGTGCACACTGTAAAAGAAGGGAGTTTTAATACGTTGCTATGGGATTAGGAAATGCCAAAAAAGGTGTAATTATACACTGAGTGTTATAATTCCCTCAGAATAACTCTTATGTAAACTTTCAAAATACATAAGTGTTAACCAACTTTTGAAGTGGTTCAACTTTACCCTTTGAAAGACAATTCAAACAGAAAGCACCGAATCTTTTGTAAAAGCCGATTGGTAACGTCTGTCGGCGGCCGGCGTTGACACAAGTACATACGTTATTGATGCTGTGCTGTTCGGATTCGAAACATCACGAAAATCACGTTTTCCCTAGGTTTTCCGAACCCAGTCATTGATTGAGTTTTTTTTAAGGGGGGGGGGGGTTACCCTAAAACTCCTCTCGATCAGCTACAGTGTGGGAGCAACTTTAGTTTAGTATCTCCGTCTTTTGATTCGTGCACATATTTAGTTGAAAAAAAAATTCAATTTTCGTTCTCTAGAAACTCGGCAAAATTTGTAATTCGTCGATAGGTGCTGAAATACACATAACAGTTGTTACGTTTCATTGTACCAAAGGTGGTGCTTCTACACTCTTTTAATTATCCTTGTTTCTGCATACCGTTAATTATTGGTGTTCCATTGCACTGATTACTGGTACACCACTTTTGGTGTGAAGTAATACCAATATTTTTTGCAGTGTACAATGTAGTATTTGGTGATCTCTTTAGTGCAACTATGACATAATAAATGGCCTGTTCGTTGCTGACTTTTGGCGGGCTTTAAAATGTCATTTAGGGTTGCTATGTACCTGTCTACTTATAGGAAATATGATCTGTCATACACTCTTAAAAATGAATGCTCAAAAACGACGAAATTTTCCTTAATTTTGAGGATTCAGTTTCCTGGCAAATGCCCCGAGTTTTCCTTTCCTCAAAGTGAGGACATTTGAATCGTCATTTTTTTGAGGATTTGAATGTCGTCTAATCTAAAGAAATATTTCGTCATTTTTGAGCATGTGAATTTAGTTGTTTTGAGAGCTAGTTTCCTTAAATTGAGGATTGTTATTCTTAATTTGAGAGTTTGGCATCGTCATTTTTGAGCATGTGATTTTGTTTTTATAGTTCTGGTTACGTTAAATTGAGGATTGTTATACTTGATTTGAGAGTTTGGTATCGTTATTTTTGAGTATGTGATGCTGTTTTGATAGTTCCGGTTTCGTTAAATTGAGGATTATTATTGTTCATTTGAGAGTTTTGCATCGTCATTTTTGAGCATATATATTTATTGTTCGGGCAGCTCTAGCGGAGCTATAAAACGCGCGGGGCAATCAGATGAAGAGAAAATTTCAGTCGTGTTATTTTGTCTTCATCTAATTGTTCCGTGCGTTTTATAGCTCCTCCCATGGTTGTGGCTTCTGTGCAAGGAAACTATGAGTTTAACTAGAGTTACGTCGTATTCGATCTAGTTTCATCATATTTGAGGAGATGCATTTTTCTAAAAAGTTTTTAGGATGTTTTATAGGATTTTACTACATCATTTTGTTATTGGTATTTTTCACCCAAATACAAAAAAAGCTATAATTATATTCCACATTTGTCTTTTTTACGGACACGAATCCATCTATGTACAGCTTCTGAAATATTGAAGGCATTTTGATACAAAATTGACTATTTGCATGTAAAACTATAATATATAATGTTTATAAAATATTAAAAAGATTCTCAATGCATTTCGGAACCAAAATTTGCTTTGAATATAAGTTATACAATCAGTTTATTACATTCCAAATCTAGAAAATCCACTTTTAAATTGTTCATTTATTTTTACAACAAAATAACATTTCACTTTATTTAAATCTGTATATTTATTTTATCAAAATAAACACAAGTTTCGAATTTTTTTATATACATATTGATTATATGATGACGGGCCGGTGGTCTGGGAACTGCTGGGCAGGCTGGCATTTTGTGTTGCACTTCACAAACTGCTGCTTCAATCACCAGTACTTCAGTCGTATCATTACAGAAGTTTTGTCTTCTAAAAAAATAGGAAGCATTTAGTATACTTTTCATAACTTAATTGGGCCAACCCTTATAAAGGCGAGTCTAAAAAAACAACAAATATAGCATTTGTTTAACTTACAAGTTTAAGTGGAATACTAACACATCAAATTTACTGAAATTAAAATTTTAGTATTTGGGGGGGGGGGGAGGGATGAGACAGTTTTTTAGAAGTTATGCATTTAAACAATAAAATAGTACACAAAATTTCAGGTGGATAATTTTCTCAAACAAAAATTACAGAAAGAACTTTTTTAAAAAAAATAATTCTTTTTAAAAAGTTAGGCTTATTTTGAATATTATAGCTTTACATTTAATCTTGTTTTTTAATTATTTCTATTAGAGATCCAAATCCTTATTCCTGAAGCTTGGAATCAACATAGTCCATGGCACAAAACTAATATACTATATTAAATCAATTTTAGTTGTATCTTCGAGTCGAACCCAAAAGCATCTACCTAAAAAACAAGGCCGTTAAATATTATATTAAGAAAAAAAAACTAATTACGGTATTTTATTAAATACTTTTTGCATTAAAAGTACCTTTAAAGAAAAAAAAAATGGAAATATAATGCATTCAGTGACACATAAAATTTTATCTTTCAGTGTGAAATATTTTTTAATTATAAAACCATAATTTAAAGACACAATTATGCATCGTCAAAATAATACTTTTCACTTTTAATGAATAAGCAGAATATAAATAAAAAAAAAATTATTAATAGTTAACTAATAATTATTTATACCATATTAGTTGAATGAAGAAAATAAACCATTTTTATTTTGACACAAAATTTAAATGACTTAAACTTACCTTAGTAAATATTGATAATAATCCAAATACTTTCCAACAACATAACCCCGTTTCTATATATTTTAACTTTTTTCCGTTTCTACTTCACATATTTAAAAAAAAAATCCTAGAGTATCGAAGTTCGAATTTAGCAATGGCACCTGGCGATGATCACATCTGCTGTCCGAATAAAAAGCAGTTTATTATCATAGAAAGGCGAACTTCGAATTTCATGTTTAGAATTTGACACCTGTCGTTTTTTAACACATAACAAAGTGTAATGTCGTCTTCCTTTTTTCAGTTGGCTCAAAACTTTATGTGACTACTTTTTACTAATTCGTATATTATATCGAGCTTCTAATTTCACCGAAAGAAAACGAAAAAAAAAAAAAAAAGAATTATTCTTTTTCAAAAAAGAAGAGTTGAGCAGTACCATGCAATCTTCAAAAGTTTTTCAAACGATTTACGAATATTTAAAGTTGCTTTAAAATATTATGTTTTATTATTTAATGTGTTCCGTTTATGCACTCATTATCTAATTATTTTTTTAAAATACTGTTCTTAATTTTACTATGCAAGTTTTATTAAGTCGTTTGATGAAACCTCTTATTTGCAAAGCGTTCTTTAGCTGCGTTAAACTTGATTCAAGAGTGCAGTGTAAATTAACAGTTGAAAATCAGCATCAATAGTAAACAAAAGCATTAATTCCGTTCTATTTTTATAATACTTACATATTCTAATGAAGGCAAATAGTTTTATGTTTAGAAACATGCAACTTCTTGTTCTTTACTGTAAAATTTAATGTTCAAGCTGCTTGTATATATTACGAATTATAATGTTAGGCCTAACCAAACTTCAAGAAGCCGCCATTGTTTGAACCGCTAAGTTCCAATCCCAGAATGCAACGGTGCGAGTACAACGAGATTCAGTTTCCTCAAAATCAAGATACAGAATCGTCAAATCACGATCGTAAAACTGAGGATTCGCGTTTACACAAAAGTCACGTGATAGTTTGACGAAACAATCCTCAAAATTAACGAAATGAGGCTTGAGGATTCATGAATCGTCAAAAATGAAAGTGTTATTTTTAAGAGTGTATTTATCTCATTTTGGGGATTTTCGCTGCCTTTCAGCGTTACGCAAATCGCCAAATCGGGACGGTCTATTACATTATAGCTGTTCCACCTTTTAGATAAAAATTCAAACAAAAAAATTAAAAAAATCTTTTTGAGAGAATTTCTTGTATTGTGGTGGCTACAAGGCTAATGAGCGACCCGCCGTACGATCATCAAAGTAATGAATTTTTAAAAATGAGGTTCGACTGTCCACCACGACTCTGTCTAATTGAGAGAGCCATTATATAAAAGGAGTAAAGGACCTCTAGTAAACACACATTGAGAGATGAAAATGGCCTCTTAAACCAAATGAGTTATCAGTAAAAATTGCTTCTTTTTTTAATTTAAAACAAATACTAGAGAAGCCCTGAGCAGTGAGCAACGATTCAAACGAAAATTGATTGTGCTCTGAAATATTTATACTCCATAACACCTCTCCATCCCTTGTCATCATTGAAGATTTTAAAAAAGAAATATTTTAATTAATTTAGGAATTTACTACATTTAAATTAAGACAGTGTTGATAAACTTTATCCCAACAAAAACATCTCTGTAAAAGAGGGCCAAGTTCTTACAAAAAAAGGTCTGGCCTACAAAAGAAGTGAAATCAACAAAAAGACCAAGTTCAATGGAATTTGCTGAGTTAAAGTTCTAGAAAAAATTAAGCCTGGACAACCAAAGATTTGAAAACAAAAAAGGATCAAGTTCAATAGAAGTTGATGAGGTTATAAACCCCAAAACATTTTGTTTTAAGATGCAGCTTAGGTCTAACACATTCTTACTAGCTGTTTGTGTAACTTGGCCAATACGCATCGTGAATATGGAGTTGAACCCTTCGTACCTGGTTGAATTACACCTCGGGGCGTTTGAGTAAGTCTGTATTTGATTTATCCTCAGTTGAGTGGTGAATGACACGCACCTCTCGGGTGGAAAGGGGTAAAATAGTAGTCGTACCACAGGCGTTGGCGTTGCAGGTAAATAATAAAAATAAAAACGTTTGCTTTTGTTGCCAGGATTACCATCACACTTAGTTGGTGATACTTATCTGAATGAACATTTAGCTGTTTGCAACTGTTGAAGCGTTTTAATAAGGAATAATTTATCGTTCAATTAATCGTTCTATTTCCTTCAAAGAAAGTAAGAAAGAGTAATCAAAGCTCCATATATTATAGTAAAGCTTAGCGGTTTTACTACAAGATTCAATCATTGGAAAACGAGTTGCTACATTTACTTACGTGATCTAAAGAAATGCTCCAATCTCCATCGACTATTGTATTGATCTATTTAAAATTTTTAAAACATTTTTTTATTTTTTTTATTTTACTTGATTATCAATAAGGTTTCAGCTGAATAAGGAGAAAGACATGTTTTTTCAATTGCAAATAGCATTTATTAATATAAAAACACTAACAGAAATGTAATAATCTCGAACATATATATATATATATATATACATAAAACTGCATAATACAAACTAACTAAATGTGTCAACTTTATAGTTCACTATTAAAACACCACAGCACATTATTGTTCTATAGATATACAATACATAGCCATCACCACGCAGAATACCACTAGGATTAACCATTTGATTAACTAGGGATAAATCAAATACAGACTTACTCAAACGCCCCGAGGTGAAATTCAACCAGGTACGAAGGGTTCAACTCCATATTCACGATGCGTATTGGCCAAGTTACACAAACAGCTAGTAAGAATGTGTTAGACCTAAGCTGCATCTTAAAACAAAATGTTTTGGGGTTTATAACCTCATCAACTTCTATTGAACTTGATCCTTTTTTGTTTTCAAATCTTTGGTTGTCCAGGCTTAATTTTTTCTAGAACTTTAACTCAGCAAATTCCATTGAACTTGGTCTTTTTGTTGATTTCACTTCTTTTGTAGGCCAGACCTTTTTTTGTAAGAACTTGGCCCTCTTTTACAGAGATGTTTTTGTTGGGATTTCACTTCTTTTTGTAAGTGGGAACACACAGTGAAATATAATGAATAATGTGTTTAGTGAATAGGCAGTATGCTAATAAAATAAACATAGGATGGAGATTTACACTGCAGCGAGTACAATATTTACAATTCCTGTTAAAGAAATATATATTGGTGGCAACAAGCAGTAAAAATAGTTTATAACTTTTTAAGTATATTTTGTAACAACAATTGAATTAACGTCGCACTAGAGCTAAAACCAAACAATATCTATAGTGAAATTATTTCCTGTTCTGACTGCTTTTTAAACAAGAAGTTCTAAAAGAACTAAAATAGCCTACTGATGTCCTGTCACTTTAATACTCACCGAAATTCTTAGAGAATAACAAGTAAGATTGTAATAGTAACTGTCACCTGGAACTGCTTCCACACAAAATTTATACACCTTAGAAAAAAATAGCCAAACACAACATTTAGTTGTAATTTAAACTTTTATAAGCATGCCCTTCCAACAAAAAAAAAGAATTTTTAAAAGTGGACGATTAGAACCGAAAGAATGATAGACCGTTTTATAAAGGACAGACGGACAGAAAAAAGTACAGACAAAAAATCAAAAAGTTTGAAATATAGGTGTTTGATGTCATACCTTTCGAACAAAAAAATAATTTTTAAAATCGAGCGGTTAGAACCGAAAATATGACAGACCTTCTTATAAAGGACAGATTGACAGACGGACAGAAGAACGTACCGACAGACGGACACAAAGTATGAAATATGATGCTTTAACTTTATAAAAAAAAGATTTTTTAAAATCAGACGATTAGAACCGAAATTATGGCAGACCGTCTTATAAAGGATAGACGGACAGAAAAACGTACAAAAAAAAATCAAAAAGTTTGAAATATAGGTGTTTGATGTCATACCTTTCTAACAAAAAATAATTTTCAAAATCGGGCGGTTAGAACCGAAAATATGACAGAAATTCTTATAAAGGACAGATTGACAGACGGACAGAAAAACGTACCGACAGATGGACACAAAGTATGAAATATGAAGCCATACATTTATAAAAAAAAAGTTTTTTAAAATCGGACGATTAGAACCGAAATTATGACAGACCGTCTTATAAAGAACAGACGGACGAAAAAGCGTACAGACGGACGGACAAAAAGTATAAAACATAGGTCAAGCCTTTGATATATGTCATTTCTTTCTAACAAAAAAAATATATTTTTTTTTAAATCCGATGGTACTGTTTGAAAGATTCTGTTCAAGAAATCGTCACTTGACCACGATTTAAAAAATACGAGAATCGCCGCCAATAACCCTTATGTAGCTCTAGTACAACGTTACTGCAAGCAAAATCCTTAAAAAAAACATTTGCCCGTTGTGAAGCATTGGTTCCAACCATTACTCATATGTAGCCCTTGTGCGATGTTAATCCTACCTCCAAACAACCAATGGCTCTTTATAAAACATGGTGCTGGTTGCCAGCTCAGGTTGACACATTAAATTAGTAATATCGTGTGCTAAATCCCACACATGAAAACCTTTAACGTATCTGAAGGCAAATAACTATTTGAATTGTTGGCGACGACGTTTAATCGCCGCTGGTATATCAGCGTATGGAGAGCATTGCAACTGCTTATGAAAAAGGGCGCCAATCAGTTTACGCCCAACCCCGGGTAAAATCTTCGAATTTCGGATTTTTCCTGTTATATGCATGCTCTATTCTATAAGTGTTCCAATTTTCGTAACTCCATAACAAGCCGTTGTACCTAAACATTATGATCGCCCGTCAGTGAGTCAGTGAGTCAGTGAGGGACATATTTGTCGTTTTTCTGGTTCATTTATCTCTGGCTTAAATGAATTTCGAACGCTGGAAATTTTTTTCTAGGTTAAGTCTCACTAGGACACCCAGAAAAAAGTCTAAACTCGAATCTAAAGTGCGTAGAAGAAAAGAACTGGGTCTCCAAAATTATGCCGAAATGGTCCCAGTAAAGGATAGTCAGTGCCGCCTTCGTTATGAAAAACGTACAAAAAAAAAATCAAAAAGTTTGAAATATAGGTGTTTGATGTCATACCTTTCTAACAAAAAATAATTTTCAAAATCGGGCGGTTAGAACCGAAAATATGACAGAAATTCTTATAAAGGACAGATTGACAGACGGACAGAAAAACGTACCGACAGATGGACACAAAGTATGAAATATGAAGCCATACATTTATAAAAAAAAAGTTTTTTTAAATCGGACGATTAGAACCGAAATTATGACAGACCGTCTTATAAAGAACAGACGGACGAAAAAGCGTACAGACGGACGGACAAAAAGTATAAAACATAGGTCAAGCCTTTGATATATGTCATTTCTTTCTAACAAAAAAAAAATATTTTTTTTAAAATCCGATGGTACTGTTTGAAAGATTCTGTTCAAGAAATCGTCACTTGACCACGATTTAAAAAATACGAGAATCGCCGCCAATAACCCTTATGTAGCTCTAGTACAACGTTACTGCAAGCAAAATCCTTAAAAAAAACATTTGCCCGTTGTGAAGCATTGGTTCCAACCATTACTCATATGTAGCCCTTGTGCGATGTTAATCCTACCTCCAAACAACCAATGGCTCTTTATAAAACATGGTGCTGGTTGCCAGCTCAGGTTGACACATTAAATTAGTAATATCGTGTGCTAAATCCCACACATGAAAACCTTTAACGTATCTGAAGGCAAATAACTATTTGAATTGTTGGCGACGACGTTTAATCGCCGCTGGTATATCAGCGTATGGAGAGCATTGCAACTGCTTATGAAAAAGGGCGCCAATCAGTTTACGCCCAACCCCGGGTAAAATCTTCGAATTTCGGATTTTTCCTGTTATATGCATGATCTATTCTATAAGTGTTCCAATTTTCGTAACTCCATAACAAGCCGTTGTACCTAAACATTATGATCGCCCGTCAGTGAGTCTGTGAGTCAGTGAGGGACATATTTGTCGTTTTTCTGGTTCATTTATCTCTGGCTTAAATGAATTTCGAACGCTGGAAATTTTTTTCTAGGTTAAGTCTCACTAGGACACCCAGAAAAAAGTCTAAACTCGAATCTAAAGTGCGTAGAAGAAAAGAACTGGGTCTCCAAAATTATGCCGAAATGGTCCCAGTAAAGGATAGTCAGTGCCGCCTTCGTTATGAAAAACGTACAAAAAAAAAATCAAAAAGTTTGAAATATAGGTGTTTGATGTCATACCTTTCTAACAAAAAATAATTTTCAAAATCGGTCGGTTAGAACCGAAAATATGACAGAAATTCTTATAAAGGACAGATTGACAGACGGACAGAAAAACGTACCGACAGATGGACACAAAGTATGAAATATGAAGCCATACATTTATAAAAAAAAAGTTTTTTAAAATCGGACGATTAGAACCGAAATTATGACAGACCGTCTTATAAAGAACAGACGGACGAAAAAGCGTACAGACGGACGGACAAAAAGTATAAAACATAGGTCAAGCCTTTGATATATGTCATTTCTTTCTAACAAAAAAAAAATATTTTTTTTAAAATCCGATGGTACTGTTTGAAAGATTCTGTTCAAGAAATCGTCACTTGACCACGATTTAAAAAATACGAGAATCGCCGCCAATAACCCTTATGTAGCTCTAGTACAACGTTACTGCAAGCAAAATCCTTAAAAAAAACATTTGCCCGTTGTGAAGCATTGGTTCCAACCATTACTCATATGTAGCCCTTGTGCGATGTTAATCCTACCTCCAAACAACCAATGGCTCTTTATAAAACATGGTGCTGGTTGCCAGCTCAGGTTGACACATTAAATTAGTAATATCGTGTGCTAAATCCCACACATGAAAACCTTTAACGTATCTGAAGGCAAATAACTATTTGAATTGTTGGCGACGACGTTTAATCGCCGCTGGTATATCAGCGTATGGAGAGCATTGCAACTGCTTATGAAAAAGGGCGCCAATCAGTTTACGCCCAACCCCGGGTAAAATCTTCGAATTTCGGATTTTTCCTGTTATATGCATGCTCTATTCTATAAGTGTTCCAATTTTCGTAACTCCATAACAAGCCGTTGTACCTAAACATTATGATCGCCCGTCAGTGAGTCAGTGAGTCAGTGAGGGACATATTTGTCGTTTTTCTGGTTCATTTATCTCTGGCTTAAATGAATTTCGAACGCTGGAAATTTTTTTCTAGGTTAAGTCTCACTAGGACACCCAGAAAAAAGTCTAAACTCGAATCTAAAGTGCGTAGAAGAAAAGAACTGGGTCTCCAAAATTATGCCGAAATGGTCCCAGTAAAGGATAGTCAGTGCCGCCTTCGTTATGAACTTGGCGATGCACTGCCGTGCATCCAGATAAACTGTCAGTTTTCATAACAATATTTCACAATAATTTTTTTGAATTTATTATTACAGGTAAAAGAGTCTGCCCAGGAGAACCCATGGCCATCATGGAAATGTTTCTCTACTTCACTTCCATCTTGCAAAAGTTCCAAGTTGTTTTTCCTGATGGGTATAAGCCGACATTCCAAGCTGCCATGAAAGGAATATATAAGCTGGACCCTTACAAAGTTCGATTCTTGGCAAGAAGCTGATACAAAAATTCCAAATTGCCATTCATACACTGTTAAAAAATGTCTGACGTTTTCATAAAAAAATATGTTATTCTAAGATGTTTATATTTTACTATGCTGTCAATTGGAAGATGGAAATAGGCAGTCGAAATTGTGTATTTCAAACTGATATCATGTAATACAAGAAGTCCCCCCCTAGGAAAATTAAATAAAATAATTCCAGTTATCTCTACACTGCACAAATCAATTGGTGGAGCACTTTGCGTACTTTTGTTAAATTTCAGTCTCAACTTTTTTTATTCTAAAAATATAATATTATTGAAAAATATTTATTATGGATCCAGAATGAAATGGTAAAACAAAGGGGAAAAAATAATAATTTTTAAACTAAAATTTAATTTTGAAAAATTGGAATCATTACTTATGAATAAACTATAACATAATTTTTTTTCCAAATATTTCTTAATTTAAAAATCTATTTTTTAAAAAGAATTAAACTCAATTTTTAAACATCTAAAAATTCAGAAAAAAGGAGGCAAACGCAATATGACTACAAAATAAATGACATGGGGGGAGAGGAGGGGAATGGAAATTGAATTTTCATGCAGAATTGTGTTGCAATTAATGTAAATTGCAATGAGCATAACATACTACAGCTCATAACCTATCTTGTGGTGATTTTTTAAAATTTAAATCTCTGATAGAAACAGAATAAAATTGTTTGTTTTCTAAAAGCTGGCACAGTATCGGGATTACCCCGGTACCTGGGGTAATGCCGCCTCACCACTGGGGTTATGCCGCCACATCAATAAACAAAGCATGTAATCTATAAATAATGGAAAATTACATAATAAAGCAATACATATAGAACTAAAATAGGTTTAACTAACTTTGGAATGGTAAATTGTACAGCGTACAGCACTTTTATTTACTTTCCATTTGCAACTAACTATCCAGTTTTTTTTAAAGATTCGTTGGTCTATTTGGCCCGTTCAGTTATTTTTTTTTCAGATATGTTGCATCTGGAACGAAAACTAATAGGTTGCCAATATATGAAATTTCTATTTTACGGATTATGCCGCCATCCTTTCGCATGCGGCGGCATAACCCAGAGGGATGCGTCGGCACTACCCTAGTAAGACAAAAATGCATTAGACGGCCAAATAATCTGGATGCACGGCAGTGCATCGCCAAGTTCATAACGAAGGCGGCACTGACTATCCTTTACTGGGACCATTTCGGCATAATTTTGGAGACCCAGTTCTTTTCTTCTACGCACTTTAGATTCGAGTTTAGACTTTTTTCTGGGTGTCCTAGTGAGACTTAACCTAGAAAAAAATTTCCAGCGTTCGAAATTCATTTAAGCCAGAGATAAATGAACCAGAAAAACGACAAATATGTCCCTCACTCACTGACTCACTGACTGACTGACGGGCGATCATAATGTTTAGGTACAACGGCTTGTTATGGAGTTACGAAAATTGGAACATTTATAGAATAGAGCATGCATATCACAGGAAAAATCCGAAAATCGAAGATTTTACCCGGGGTTGGGCGTAAACTGATTGGCGCCCTTTTTCATAAGCAGTTGCAATGCTCTCCATACGCTGATATACCAGCGGCGATTAAACGTCGTCGCCAACAATTCAAATAGTTATTTGCCTTCAGATACGTTAAAGGTTTTCATGTGTGGGATTTAGCACACGATATTACTAATTTAATGTGTCAATCAGCATTTTGACTAAATTGAATGGTTTTCAAGTGCAGCACCTGAGCCGGGAACCAGCACCATGTTTTATAAAGAGCCATTGGTTGTTTGGAGGTAGGATTAACATCGCACAAGGGCTACATATGAGTAATGGTTGGAACCAATGCTTCACAATGGGCAAATGTTTTTTTTAAGGATTTTGCTTGCAGTAACGTTGTACTAGAGCTACATAAGGGTTATTGGCGGCGATTCTCGTATTTCTTAAATCGTGGTCAAGTGACGATTTCTTGAACAGAATCTTTCAAACAGTACCATCGGATTTAAAATTTTTTTTTTTTTTTGTTAGAAAGAAATGACATATATCAAAGACTTGAACTATGTTTTATACTTTTTGTCCGTCTGTCTGTACGCTTTTTCGTCCGTATGTTCTTTATAAGACGGTCTGTCATATTTCCGGTTCTAATCATCCGATTTCACTTTTTTTTGTTAGAAAGGCATAGCATCAGAGACCTGTATTTCATACCTTGTGTCCGTCCGTCTGTACGTTTTTCTGTCCGTCTGTCAATCTTCTTTATAAGCGGTCTGACATATTTTCGGTTCTAACAGTCCGATTTTAAAAATTCTTTTTTTGCTAGAAAGAAATGATATCGGATACCTATATTTCATACTCTCTGACCGTCTGTCTGTACGCTTTTCTGTCCGTCTGTCCTTTATAAGACGGTCTGTCATAATTTCGGTTCTAATCGTCCGATTTAAAAAAACTTTTTTTTTTATAAATGTATGGCTTCATATTTCATACTTTGTGTCCGTCTGTCGGTACGTTTTTCTGTCCGTCTGTCAATCTGTCCTTTACAAGAAGGTCTGTCATATTTTCGGTTCTAACCGCCCGATTTTGAAAATTATTTTTTTGTTAGAAAGCTATGACATCAAACACCTATATTTCAAACTTTTTGATTTTTTTTCTGTACGTTTTTCTGTAAGTCTGTCCTTTATAAAATGGTATGTCATTCTTTCGGTTCTAATCGTCCGCTTTTAAAAATTCTTTTTTTGTTAGAAAGCCATGCTTATAAAAGTTTAAATTACAACTAAATGCTGTGTTTGGCTATTTTTTTCTAAGGTGTATAAATTTTGTGTGGAAGCAGTTCCAGGTGACAGTTACTATTACAAATCTACTTGTTATTCACTAAGAATTCATAATATGCGTGTTCTAAGAAGAAGAAAAAATATATCGAAAAAAGACTTGATTAACCCTATCTATATGTCTGAAACCGGAATGCGAATTTGTGTCATCAACTTGACAAGCAAATATTAGATAAATCAATATTTCACACTTATTCCTACAAAATGATAATAATAATGTGTTGCGAGTTGAGTGATTAACGAATTAAGTAAATTTACAAGTTTGCAGTGTTCTATTTTATTCATTGAACTCGGCATTGCGAACTGATTACTAAAAGAACTTAGAACATTTCTCCATTGACGACGTTCGGCGAAAATAATAATAAATAAGTATCAAATACTTGGGCGAACATATTGATGTTAATTTGAAATGGAAAACTCATATCAATGACCTGGGAAATAAACTACGTTTTATATTAGTTAAACTGTACCACATCAAACGTAAAGTACATGTAACTTTTTTAAAAACTCTTTATTATGCATTGTTTTATTCTCTGATTAATTATGGTATTATTATTTGGGGTGGAGAATACAGATCCAATTTACAACCAATTATTTCAATACAAAATAAATGTTTTAAACTCCTGAACTACCAATCACTTAATTGTCCAATTTATCGAGAACTTAATTTACTCCCTGTACGTTTTAATGCTTTTTTTTTCGAATTTGCTTACATCTTTATCAAAATAAATCACTCTGTGAACTTAATGAAAACTTTTATTATGCCAGATCAAGTGATATTTTCCGAATTCCAACATTTTCCAAAACTATATTTACTAAACATTTTTTCTATCTTGCCCCTAAATTGTATAATAAACTGCCTATTAACTTAACGAATACAAATAAATATTATTACTTCAAAAAACAACTTTTTGAGTTTTTCATTAATATTGACGGCTTGGATCTTTATTTTTCACTCTAGTTTGAAGCATTTTAATTAAATCTGTATATGCCCAGCTGATTGCCACATCATATTATGTTCGATTTTTATTTGTTTCTCTGCTTTTGTTTGTGTTCATTTCCAACTATTTATGTTTTGTTCGCTTGTACGGGAAATTCTTCCCCTTGGCGCACCATATTTTCTATTGGTTATTTGTTATTTTTTGTTTTTTGTAATAATAAAGATTATTATTATTAAAATACTAATTAAAACTAAAATGGGTAATTGCATTCATATGCGGCAGCGATATATATTTTTTTATATAGATCTGTTAAAAGCGGAATAATAATTAACAGATTCACCCTTGTTCTGAAACTTCAAATGCCCAAAATACATCGACATAAAATCTGTTTGACGTCATAAATATCCTACTGGAAAATCGTTTTAAATCGTAAAGAAATGGGCCAAAATAAAAAAAAATTACAACATAAATATCATGCTGAAAAATTACACAAACACGTCTAACTGAAAATGTTTTGAATTTATGACGTTGAATAAACATAATGTCAAATATTGATAATAAATATTAGTCTTTTGACCGTGTTCTGGTATGCGTTAGCTCGTTATTCAGATAGTTTGTGTAAATTTAAAAAAAGGAAAATAAACAATTCCTCTCGGCGTAAAAGAACATTAAAACGTTGTTCTCAAATATTTTAATACTTGATTTATTTATAGCTACGAAGTCCGCAGGTGCTTTTTAGGTGAATTTTTTTTAGTTTATTTTGTTGTTCAAGAAGAATAGTGCAATTAAATTGGTTGGGTAGAAAATGTGTTCTGGCGAGAAAATCAGTTTCAAGGCTTTTACAACTGTCATTTGGTCAGTCTATTATCTGACTTCTTTCAGATTGGTTATTATTGACCGTGTTCTGGTATGCGTTAGCTCGTTATTCAGATAGTTTGTGTAAATTTAAAAAAAGGAAAATAAACAATTCCTCTCGGCGTAAAAGGTTATTAAAAGGTTATTCCTTTAAAGGTTATTCTTTCTACCGATCTAGAAAATTTGGATTATTCAATTAGTTTCACCGTCATCACATTTTCACACAGGTAATAAGTTTTGTTGTTCCATTAATATTTATTAATATTATTCAAGTATGATTTTATATATAATAGGATATGCTATTGCAAAATTGGGTAGATCTGACTTAATTTCTTCAGTTGCCTCTGGGGCCGTTTACTATGCAAAATTCGTCATATTGACATCTTAATAATTAGTCTTTTATTTTGACTCGAATACGCCTTTTCAACAATTAAAAAAATCGTATTGTACAAATAATAATAACCTATTTTTACCTAGTAAAAACGTCGTTCTTATTCATTTATAATGTCGTATTTACATTATGTCAAAATGGCGTTTTTATGACGTCTTTTTCGTCCAAAAGAATCTGTGAATACTAAAAGTTATAATCAGAATGAAGGAATCTCTCTTATTTACCACCACTAAATATATATACCAATTACTTATTCAATCTGAACTGTAATGGTATCAATGTTATTAAATTTTTTTTAGTTCACTGTTAATATATTATTTAATACACAATGAATATTAGTACATAGGGAATAACGTAAAGCGCTATTGGAAATTTGATATAAAATTTTAATTATTTTTTTGATAAGTTAATCTTTTTATTAAATTGGCCTCTTTTTAATTTGTATCAACAAAAAAATTGATAACATATTTCCAATGGTGTGGTTAAGCCGCAGTATGTTATTGTTAGTATGGGTGTAATTTTTTTTTTCGATCCGAGTTAATATCTTCAGTTGCCTCTGGGGCTGCTTATTATTGTTTGCTTTTTGCTGATGATCTAAAAGTTTTTAGGATTATTTCATCAAATATTGATTCTTCAGACTGAACTGGACAAATTGGATAAATGGTGTACTGAAAATAAGATTTTTCTAAATACTGATTTAAATGCGTCGTTCTTACGTGTACAAGGAAACTTGACCCATATCTTAGTAATTATACATTGAATAATGAAATTATCACAAGAAAGACTTACATAAAAGATCTGGGAGTCATATATGAATCTAGTTTTAGTTTTAGTTTACACATCCGGGATAATATGCTTAGAGCTTCTAAAAAATTAGGAATCCTTAAAAGAACTGCATATGATTTTGACGATATTAATGTTCTCTTCAATCTCTTTAATATACTTGTTCGTCCGGTTCTTGAATACAATTGCATGATTTGGAATCCTTCAAACAAGTGTGATGTTATATCACTTGAAAAAATAAAATAAAAATTATATATTTCATAGCACGTAAATCCCATGAGTTCTTCAGACCATCTAGTTTTACTACTTTAGAATGTCGAAGATCAATATCTGTATTTAAAATTTTTTACAATATCCTAAACTACAAAATTGATTGTCCTCACATATTACAAGAATTTAATTTCTTTGTTCCTAATTATACTACAAGGAATAAATATGTTCTTAAAGAACCTTTTTCACTAAAAACTATCTTAAAAATCAGCCATATATACAATTCATTGAGCTTGTTAATAAACTCCCAATAAGTAGTGATTTATTTTTCGACAATTTTACGAAATTAAAAAGATATATCTTATCAGTAACCTTATAATTCCTATCTGCTGTATATATATATGTATTTTTATTGGTGCGTATTTTACTCAATTTTAATGCTTTTATCTTAGTCATTTTTTAATCCTTGTTTGTTCAATGTTTGTTTGTGTTTTTTATTCGATTTTAGTGTTCTTTTATCTTGTATGTTCAATGTTTGTTTGTTCGGTTGTAGTGTCTTACATGCTATGTAATTGGAAATTCTCTTTCTGTATAGCAGATTAATAATTAAATTTTTTTAAAAATTATTATACAAAATTTGTCAACTTTTTTGTTTTTTTTTTCAATTTATTAAAAAAAATTTAATGCGGTTAGAAATTTATTCCTTTGAGTCTGATTAACTGTTATATCAGATTTCGTATTGAAACTTATTCTCATTTTTGTCATTAGGCATTTATTTTCATTTATTAGGCATTTATTTTGAGGCATTTATTTTCGGGATGCAAGTCTAGATTGGATAACATTTCAGAAAAGAATTCGAATTCGAAGTACTTCAATTATTTAAAAAACTTCAAAATTTAATGCTCATTTAAAAAGCATAGGAAGCCATATTTATTAGAATTAAATCACCATTGCCATCGCAACAATTGCTTGAGAAACTTTAATTCTTTTCGACAATAAATTAAAATAAATTTATTTTTGAGACATCGGCCAATTTAAGATGACGTCAAATATATACTACGAATTGTTTTCATTCTATTTGAAAGCGAGGAATATTACATATTTATTCTTTGAAATATAAATTTTTGCAAACGATTTAAGTTATAATTATTTAATTTTCGAAATAAAATAAATGAAACTAGCCGAATTCAGCAAGTCAATTTTTATTGAGGAGTAGTTTTTTGGTTTTTGTTCTACGAAAAATTAAAGATTATTTATAACTGCAAATAAAGCTGTGTTTAGTGCTGTGTTTAGTTAGAGGCTGCGTTTAGTGAAATTTATTTTAAATTTAATGTAGAAAAACGGTTGTGGATGTCACTTACTGTTACGAACCTAGTTTTTTTTTCAAGATAAGAATTTTAGTAAGTATTTGAGTAACAGGAAAGTAGGCTATTTTAGTTCTTTAAGAACTTCTTGTTAATTTGAAAACGTATTTTAATATAAGTTTTATTTACAGTATGGCAACAAATATGTTGCAAAAGGAGATGTTGCAACTTCCTAGCGGTGATTTGGAGCTCCATCAAGTACAACAAATGCCCGGAGACGGCTCCTGTTTGTTTCATTCATTATCGCAAGCGGTGCATGGTAAGATATCACGGTCATTGGAGGTAAGATTGTTGATTGTTAATCACATAGTTAAAAATTGGGACCGACTAGGAGTATTGACGTGTGATAGATCGGGCAAACAGTACATGGACAGTCAATCTTACGCTTTCGATATGAAAAAAGAGACAACATTCGGCTCAGCTGCCGAATTGTTTGCTGCAGCAGAAATTTTCCCGTTTACTTTCGAGGTGTATCAGGAAGGGACGCTGAGGGGTATATTCACTGGGAGCGACGGAGGACCTGTCAGGCGGCTACGTTTCACTGGGTCGGATATTGCGGGGCATTACGATTTGTTTTACGCAGTCGAGAGCACTCCTCCAAAAACTGCCTGTGCGCGCAACCATTCAATGGGGGAGATATTCGAACAGACCTCGAATCCTGATGGACACGTCAACAAGGTTCAAAGGGGTAGGCCAACCAAGAAAAAGATGGGGAGGCCAAAAACATCTGAAAGCTCGCGAAAAGAGCAGAAACGAGAGGCTGACAGTCGTTATCGTTTCAAACACGCAGATAAGATACGGGTTTCAAAAAAGCTGTACGCTGCATCCCATCCGGAGGTGCACCGTCGTGCCGCAGACCGCTACGCTGCATCCCATCCGGAGGTGCACCGTCGTGCCGCAGACCGCTACGCTGCATCCCATCCGGAGGTGCACCGTCGTGCCGCAGACCGCTACGCTGCATCCCATCCGGATGTGAACCGCCGTGCCGCAGACCGCTACGCTGCATCCCATCCGGATGTGCACCGTCGTGCCGCAGACCGCTACGCTGCATCCCATCCGGATGTGAACCGTCGTGCCGCAGACCGCTACGCTGCATCCCATCCGGATGTGAACCGTCGTGCCGTAAAGCGCTACGGCAAGAACAACCCCGTGGTTATAAAAGAGGCCGTTGCACGTAAAAGATCCCAAAAATATCTCAAATTCCAGGGAAGCGCGGACGAGATACGTGAAAAATTGACAGAGCAAGTGGGAGATTCTTTGAAAGCTACGGAGATTGTCAAATGGGCGTTGTACAAGAGGAAGGTTACCGTCCGGAAACTCAGCAAGCGGGTCGAAGCCCTGAAGGAGAAGCTGGTCGCCAGAATGAAAAGCCTCGAGTCGTGTAGCGCCAACAGCACTATTAATCAAAAATTTGATGCGTTCCTCGGCCCATGCGGCCACAGGGACAACCAGGAGCCCTTTTACGCCGAACAGGCGTACAGGGTGCACACGGACGCCCACCCAATGAAGGCTGGCAGGACGGGTGGAGTTGTTTTCTCCGAAACAGAAATTTCGGGAAAGGGGTTAGTGTGGGAGTGCCACGATAGCGTGTGTGCACTGGACGACTCGAAGCTCGGAAAGCTGGCGGAAGTGTTCCGGAAGGTGCAGAAGAATACGCCCGGCCAACTGTACAAAATGTCCACGGAGACAGAAGAAATGCAGTCCGACATTGCGTTCATGAACACCGTTAAGGCCCATTTTCCCGTAATGAGGTCGGTAGTGAGGCAGTTTTATTACGTGCAAAGTGAGAGCAAGCTGATCAGAAAAATAGACGAGGCGCTGCAGAGGTTGGACGTAGCCGAGATCGAAGAACTAGGGAACCGAGAGAAAAAGGGTGACATTGCCTTCGAATGCGAGAGTTCAGGAGACATTGCGGAAGACATGGTCATCGCGAAGCACAAGTGGGCATTCAAGAAATACTTAAATGACTGCAAAGACACCCCGAAGTTGGCCTGCGTATCATGCAACAAACTGTGTTGCTCCAAAGACGTGTGCAGCTTGGTGAGACTACGCAAGCCCCTCGACACAGGCGCTTGGAAAGAAATCGAGAAATACTACGCCACTAGAAATACTGACATGAGTCCCCACGTGTGCCACTCGTGCCTCCATAAGATTCGGGCCGACCAGGTACCGGCCACCTGCGTCATTAACGGCCTTGGTGCCAGCGAGTTACCGCCCGAGATCAGCGAGCTAAACGACTACGAGAAAATCTTGATACAGCGCGCAAAGGCCTTCCAAGTCGTCACCACCATGGTACCCGTTGGGAACAAGCGCATTCCAAACAGGTGGCTGGTAAAGAAGGTGAAAGGCAGGACTTTCCACCTGCCCTTACCACTAGAAGAGACCCTTAAGAAGCTGCCGAAGCCGGAAGACCCTCTGAACAGGAACCCGGAGCTGTACATCGTTGTCCGTGGAGCACCGACAAAGTCCAGGCTGATCTGGGAGGACCTTGTAGACGTCAACAAGGTATACGCCGCCCTGACCTTGCTGAAGCGCATTAACTTGCACTATTCCGAGATAGTGATGCCCGGGGTTCCCCAGGAGCTGTTGATAGGGATGGAGGAGGACCTGCGACACATCGCCAACGTGGAGGAGGAGGAGGACGGGAAGCCAAACACGGAAGCCCTCCTGACGCAGGTGACGAAGGAAAAAGAAGAGGAGTACGAACAGTACACAATTTATCCGCTTCACGAGAGGAGAAACAACGCTTCTGCTTCCGCGCTCTACCAGATGCTGAAAGTGAACGCTCCTCCGATGGACGGAAGGGACACTGCCCTGTACGAGAAGTGCTTTCCCCACCTTTATGTCGAGGGAAAGTTTGGGCAGTTTTACCCGCGCGCGCAGAAACTGACTTCCGCCGAATTCATCAAGACACGGCTGAAGTCGAGGTTTTCGCAGTTTCGCCTCGACCAGCAATATCTGTTTTTCCTGCTCAATGACGCGAACATCCGACAGCTGAGTTCGGGAATATTCTATAAGTTGAACGCCGTTAACCAGAAGGAGAGATTCACCGCCGAACGGTACCTCCAGATGGTCGGTCGGGACGAACTTGAGGGAGATCTGACGGCGATATTCGGAAGGCTTAGGAACACCGAACAGTTCTGGAGAAAACCGAGGAACGACTTGCTATGCATGACCCGGCACTATGGCCCAGCGACTTGGTTTCTCACGATTAGCCCCTCGGAATGGAAGTGGGAGGACCTGGGGGCGTACATCAGGGAGGTTAACGGGCAACCCGATATGACAGGAAAATCCACAAGCGAACTCGTGGCACTGGATCCGGTATCCGCCTCGCGTTTCATCGATCTCAGGTTTAGGGCAATGCTGCGATTCTTAACGTCGTCGGACGGACCCCTCGGCAAAGTGTCCCACTACTTCTGGCGGCGCGAATACCAGTCGAGGGGAGCACAACACTTCCACCTCATGCTGTGGGTGGAGGACGCCCCGGTCCTGGACGAATCCCCCCGGAAGAGGTGGCCGCTTTCATATCGAAGTACGTGACATGCGAAATACCACGGGAGAGCGTCTCTCCGACGCTGCACGAACGCGTCGTTGCCTACCAGACGCACAGGCACAACAGCTATTGCATGCGAAAGAAAAAGACAAAGAATGGGTTCTCGTCCGTCTGCAGGTTCGGCTTCCCGCGGCCCGCTACCGAAGAGTTTACTTTAAAAGATCTGACGCGCTCGATTGCCGCGAGGAAGAACCTGTCCGCCAACAGCCGCCTCTACAACATCGCGCGCCGTAAGGAGTGGCGGATGGTAAATGATTATAACGCCGCGGTTTTGCTCGCGTGGGAGGGAAACATGGACATACAGTTTATTGGCGAGAAGAGCACGCTGCTCAACTACTATGTCACGAAATATTCGACGAAAGGGGAGAAGTCTCACGCGCTGGAGACGTTCGAACAGATAAACTCCACCAAGTCGCTGAGGAGTCGATTGTACAACATCGGCCTCAGAGCGCTGGGCAACAGGGAATGTGGTGCCATGGAGGCCAGTGACACCCTCCTTGGCATCCCCCTTCACGGCACAGACCCGCACACCGCCATAAGATGGTTGGACGTAAATATGCACAGAAACAGGAGGGTGAAATCGAGGGCAGAGATGAGCCTTCTCGACCCAGAATCGACCGACATCTTCCACGAGTCCTGGGTCGACAACCACTACCCGGAGAGACCTGAGCAGCTGGAGAACATGCACTTGTATGACTTCTCCAGAAACTTCGAAATTTCCAAAACGAAACCCGCAAAGTCCGATTCGGAGCACTACGCTCTGGACGGGGGGAGGAGATACCTGAAGAGGAGGGCGAGGCCGTACCTCATCAACCACTACAGTTACGACGTCGAGAAAATGCCGGAGAAGCACTTCTTCGCGCTGCTCCTCATGTTCAAGCCGTGGCGGGATTTGACGGAGCTGAAGGGGGGTTTCGAAACGTACACAGAAGCTTTCCACTCGGCAAAGGGGGAACTGGAGGATGGTCTGGCTTACGGCGATCTGCAGGCCGAACAGCAGGGCAACCTAAAGAGGGCATTCGAGACGGTGGAGGTCAAGCTCGCGGAACTGAAGAGGGAGCAGGAGAAGGTAGATGAGCGCGAAGGAGCCGACAACCCCCTGCAGTTCGATCCGCTGGAGGCAGCGCACGCCATGGAAGACTTCCAGCACATGGGCTCCGCCGATGATCAGGCGGGCGGCGAAAACTTGGATGAGATGCTTGGGAACCTGAACGTCGACCAGAGGAGGGTTTTTAAAATGGTCACCGACAAGATCGCGGACATGACTGAGAATTCCCAGGTACTGCGCTGCTTCGTGAGCGGAACCGGCGGAACGGGTAAGAGCCACCTCATCAAAACGCTCAAGCTGTGGGTCCAAAGGCACACGGAAAGAAGGTGGCTGTCGCCGCCCCCACCGGTATCGCCGCCTTCAACGTGAACGGACTCACCATCCACCGACTGCTGCAGCTTCCCGTGGAGCACAAAGGAATCCCAAAGTACGCCCCGCTGTCCGACCAGGTGCTGATGGTCCTGCGGTGCGACTTAAAAGACGTGGCTCTGTTTATCGTCGACGAAGCATCTATGATTTCTAACATCACCCTTGCCTACATCCACCTGCGACTGTCCGAGATCTTCGACACGGGTGACGAGCCGGACGGCTGGTTTGGGAAGAGACACGTGCTGCTGTTGGGTGACCTACTGCAGCTGCCACCGGTCAGGGAGAAGTCGGCGTTCGAGAAGCTGTCCGCAGTGGAAGTCAACAAGCTTCTGGGTTCGCTGGACGCCCCGAACCTGTGGCAGCAACTGTTTACGTACGACGAGCTCACCCAGAACATGCGACAGGCCGACGATGCGGTCTACGCCTCAATGCTAGGAAGGATCCGTACTGGCACCGTGACCGTCGCCGACCGCAGGGCCCTGTCAGCGAGATTGATCCCCCTCTCCTCGCAGCACACCGAAGGAAGACTGAGAGAGATATCGGAATACCTGGCGCGACTTCCCGAAGACACCGTGTGCCTGCTGCCAACGAGAAATATGTGCAGACAGCTGAACGACGCCATGCTACAGACACTGCAGGGACAAGAAATCAAACTAGTGGCGGAGGACACCATCGACTGCCCGAGGCACCTTGCGAAGATTGCCCGTCAGGGACTGGAGAAGCACAAGGAAGACTCGTCAATGACCGCCGGATTGGAAGACACAATACTTGTCAAGGTCGGAGCGCGAATCATGTTAAAGAGGAACATTGACGTCAGCTTGGGTCTTGTGAACGGCTCTATAGGCACCGTGCAGCGCATAATATACGACGGGGGAGGAGACACGAAAGTAAAATCGGTGGTAATACAGTTAGTCCACGGAATCGTCCACGAGCTGGAGCCGGTGAAATCGAAATTCGAGGTTACCAGCCGAGTGTACGTCCACCGCAAACAGTTTCCTATCTGCCTGGCATACGGCATCACCATCCACAAGAGCCAAGGGTTGAGCCTGAGGAATGCGCTTATCGACATCGGTTCGTCTGTCTTCTCCTGCGGCCAGGCCTACGTCGCTTTGTCCAGAGTAAAAAGCCTCGAAGGAGTGCACCTCATCAACCTGGACTGCAGCAACATTAAAGCACAAAAATCGGCCATATTGGAGTACAACAGGCTGAGATCCGTGCACAGGCCCGACCTGCCAAATATGGAAACCTCGACAAGATGCGGCAAAAAGTGCAAAGACCGCGAGTGGGCTTCCCGACCGTGCGTCGCCGAAGTTCAGCAGCAGGAAGAGGGACCCGATAGGAAGAAGAGGAAGATGACCGCAAAGAAGCCAAAGAAAAAACCAAGCCGCAAGGGCAGCACTTCGAGGAGAGGTGGAAAAAAAGCATGCAAGTGAAATACTAAACTCCTAACTACACAAGCAAGCTCCAGTTGAGAAGATATATGTAAATAGACCAATGGGCGACTGAAGCGAAGTGAACTGACTCCATATACCTCTATTTATACGCCCAAGCTAGATGCCTTTTTTGTATTCGTCAATTCGACTATTCGACCTTTACTTTTGTAGTAACAGATTGCTCTTAATTTACATTAAATCTTAAAATCTTATGTCCTCATTGTGAAATTTATATATTTAAATAAAGTGAAGCTGTGAATTTAGTCATTTGTTTTCTTGTCATATCTCCCAAGCACATCTCACCCCCTCCCAAATTTTGTTACATAATATACTTAGAAAGTTATAAAATATTTCTGCTACTTCTTGTCACCAATATATATTTATTTTAAACAGGAATTGTTAATATTGTACTCGCCGCAGTGTAAATCTCCATCCTATGTTTATTTTATTAGGATACTGCCTATTCACTAAACACATTACTCATTATACTTCCCCACTATGTGTTCCCACTTACAAAAAGAAGTGAAATCCCAACAAAAACATCTCTGTAAAAGAAGGCCAAGTTCTTACAAAAAAAAAAGGTCTGGCCTACAAAAGAAGTGAAATCAACAAAAAGACCAAGTTCAATGGAATTTGCTGAGTTAAAGTTCTAGAAAAAATTAAGCCTGGACAACCAAAGATTTGAAAACAAAAAAGGATCAAGTTCAATAGAAGTTGATGAGGTTATAAACCCCAAAACATTTTGTTTTAAGATGCAGCTTAGGTCTAACACATTCTTACTAGCTGTTTGTGTAACTTGGCCAATACGCATTGTGAATATGGAGTTGAACCCTTCGTACCTGGTTGAATTTCACCTCGGGGCGTTTGAGTAAGTCTGTATTTGATTTATCCCTAGTTAATCAAATGGTTAATCCTAGTGGTATTCTGCGTGGTGATGGCTATGTGTTGTATATCTATTGAACAATAATGTGCTGTGGTGTTTTAATAATGAACTATAAAGTTGACACATTTAGTTATTTTGTATTATGTAGTTTTATGAATATATATATATATATGTTCGAGATTATTACATTTCTGTTAGTGTTTTTTTATATTAATAAATGCTATTTGCAATTGAAAAAAACATGTCTTTCTCCTTATTCAGCTGAAACCTTATTGATAATCAAGTAAAATAAAATAAAAAAAATGTTTTAAAATTTTTAAATAGATCAATACAATAGTCGATGGGGATTGGAGCATTTCTTTAGATCACGTAAGTAAATGTAGCATCTCGTTTTTCAATGCTTGAATCTTGTAGTAAAACCGCTGAGCTTTACTATAATATATGGAGCACTGCCTTGTTCTTTATTTACAGATCGCAATTATTGTTCGACGGGGACGTACGTAACATATATTCACCGGAGCCGTAAGAGTCCACCCAAAAGGTAAGACCCCAGTAGGGTGAAAACCCAGGGGAGAGATGAATAGGGCTATTTGGAAGGCGAAACATCTCTTTAATCAAAAAAACGATCCACGCAACCAGCCTCATGGCGGACGGGAATCGGTTGCACATACCTGCTAAGATGCAGAAAAAATATCGGATCCTAAGTCTAAAAAAATAATATTCACCGTAGCAGTATCTATTATTTCGAATTAAATTGGATGCCTGCTCAAATCATGACTAAAAATATCGAAAATCTGACTATTCTTTGAAGGAAATAGAACGATTACCTTATTAAAACGCTTCAACAGTTGCAAAAAGCTAAATGTTCATTCAGATAAGTATCACCAACTAAGTGTGATGGTAATCCTGGCAACAAAAGCAAACGTTTTTATTTTTATTATTTACCTGCAACGCCAACGCATGTGGTACGACTACTATTTTACCCCTTTCCACCCGAGAGGTGCGCGTCATTCACCACTTAACTAGGGATAAATCAAATACAGACTTACTCAAACGCCCCGAGGTGAAATTCAACCAGGTACGAAGGGTTCAACTCCATATTCACAATGCGTATTGGCCAAGTTACACAAACAGCTAGTAAGAATGTGTTAGACCTAAGCTGCATCTTAAAACAAAATGTTTTGGGGTTTATAACCTCATCAACTTCTATTGAACTTGATCCTTTTTTGTTTTCAAATCTTTGGTTGTCCAGGCTTAATTTTTTCTAGAACTTTAACTCAGCAAATTCCATTGAACTTGGTCTTTTTGTTGATTTCACTTCTTTTGTAGGCCAGACCTTTTTTTTTTGTAAGAACTTGGCCTTCTTTTACAGAGATGTTTTTGTTGGGATTACTCTTTTCAATGATATGCAAGACACAAGATTTGCATTATAGGACATCTTCATACAATACGAACTAAGATCGGAGCTCGCCTCGAGTCTATGAGTAGCTCTAATGTGACTATCCGATCCAACCAATGCAAAAACAGGTTTCAGGCGGCTTCAAAATTTTTTCCCCAAGCATTTGAACTTATTCCTATCCCTAGACCGGGGTCACTTTGGTTTGCCTTACCCTGTATATGGAGGAATCGGTTCACTACACCCTACACCTACAGCCTATTCCCACACCCTTCGAAATGCGAAAAATCGCTTTTTAAATTACGCCTTTATTAAAAGAATGTTGTCCTAAAATTTGGTTCTATATAGAAATAAATAGCATATATATTCACCGATAATCTATAAATATAAGTGGCGAATTCCCGACTTATTGGATGACTCACGTATCAACGCCCAGTCCAAATGGCTTACACTGAGAAAAAAATACTGTCAACATACAGAATTTTTTTAAGTAATGTTACAGAAATAACCATCTTTTCCAAAAAAGTTTTTGTAATTCGGATCGGAAATCTTCATTTGTACAGCTACAAAAAAAAATTCCAGTAGTACAGTCCCGATTATCCGAGCCCCGATTATCCGATTTTCCGCTTTAACCGAGCTTTGAAATATTTCTAGGATTTTTCTGACGACTACCGAAAAAAATTCTGAACCGAACATGATCTCTCAAAACTTCAGGAAAAGAAATCCAACAATAATTCCCCCTTTAATTTCTTACATTGCTGCCGAGAAACGCCAAAATAACATAAAACAAAAACAATTAAAGACTTTTTTAAGTGAAAGAACTATTTCAATGTCCTGCAATTGAATTTCACGTAGTCTGTATAACATTTGTACTTGTTAAAATATACACTTAGACATACAGAATTGTTTTATTTAAATTTTTCGCTTTAACCGAGTTTTTCGGTTATCCGAGTTAGTCTCGGTCCACATTAACTCGGATAATCGGGGTTCTACTACTTGCAATTCCTTCAAACCAATCATGGTCTACTACATGAAGTTGAGCGGGCATCGACAACTAAAGTTTGATCTCGATCGTGATTAAAGGAGCCAATCACCATTTTAAATCTTCTTTTCACGACACACGTTTAAAAATAGGTGAGTACTCATATTTTTCAAATATACTATTTCTTATTTTTGTGAGGGTATCCAGCATTGTTCCTGATTGTTTAATGTTTTTATGTTCATGGAAATTTCGTGAATATACCAGAAAAGTGTTCTGTTTGCGAGATAGTATTATAAAAAGCGTGGAATTACACACAACAATTGGATTACTGCTTTTTTGATCGTGTTTAGTTTCGCGGAGTAATTGAATCGGTGAGTGCAGAAGCATCGTCAATCACAAATTTCAAATATTTTTATGTGGGGGAGAAAAAACGTAATAACTCCTCCTCTATTTCTGCACTAAACACTCGAAACAAACGTCCTGTATTTACGGAACTACTCAACAGACTAACGCAGTTTTTGCACTCAACACGCATCTGGCCTTTCTACGCTTATTTTCATTGAAAGCGAGTTTTTGGACTTTTTTTGACTGAAGTGTTTTCTGCACTCACCGATTCAATTATAAAAAAAAAAATATGTTCTTCGATGGTTATAAATTATCCGACAGTCAGCTATGTTTATTAAACAATGAATAAGCAATTTGATTTTTTTAGTTTCTTTTTTGTTTTGTATGGATATTGTGTTTGCTGTATCACGGCCCCACTCGATCCGTTCACTACAGGGAACGGATCGAGTGGGGCCGTGGCTGTATTTATAACTTGTGTAACATGTAGTCCAAAGGAGGCCCCGGCTTAGTGATAGTGCTTCGCATTGCCACGGCACAGGTTCGTGGATCGAATCTCGGATTGGGCGAGGTTGACCCATCCATTCATCCCATGAGTGCGTCGATAAAATGGATACCAAGCATACTTGGGAACTAAACACTGGGGGATCCGTTCTAAGAAACGCTCTGTTTAATAAGAAATCTGGCCGGGTTTAATTTTCATTTCTATTTTTTTCAGAGCAGTTTGGAGTAGTTTCATGTTTTTTTTTTTTAATTTTTAAATATATAATTATATTTAGAAATGAAAATAAATGAAATTAAATTAACGCAACTTGTCGATTTTTTTTAAAATTTAGGATATAACCTGGATGCTGTGTTTGGGGATTTTTCTACTTGATTTACGGTAAGAATTTCAGTAAATAGTTAAGTAACAGGAAAGTAGTCTTTTTTAGTTCTTTTAGAACTTCTTGTTTGTTTTTTCAGGCGTTTTTTTATGTTAAACATATTGAATATTTTTGTTAGGTTTTATACTAAAGTGGTACTGATAAACATTCTTTTGATAGAATATATTCTTAAGTAAGATTTTTTTTGTTTTAAACTAAATTTTGGAACAAAAGTTTTGTTTCTTTATAATTAAATAAATATTTTACATGTATTTGAATTTTGTAAAAGGACATTTTAGTGGCAAAAATAAATTTTCCAAAAAGAATATTTTTAGATAACTAATAAATATTTGTTTTTGTGAGGTTAGTGTGTTATAAAAGTGATAAAGTGCTTAGAAAGTCGATGCAAATTGTGATTTATTTATGAAATTCTAACATTTTTTTTGCATAATTTATTTATTCATAGATTTCCTGAATATTGAAAAAATAAGAAATCAGTTTTTATAAATTTGTCTACTTTACAATTATTTGCAAACTGCAATATCCTTGACCCACTTAATTGTTAGACCTGATCCTACCCATTTTTAGTCATTTCTGTTAATGAGAAAAAAAATGAAAATAGGGTATTGACATCGTGGAGATTTCCGCCTGTAAAAGTAAATATTTGAACAAAATTTTAAATAAAAATTATTTATGTCTTTCAATTATCTTATTATTATATACTCTATTATGAAAGAAAATGTAAATAAAGTCTTTGTAAAGTTGTTTATTTAGTTGCGGAAGGTGGATATCAGAATTTTAGGAATTGATATTTATCCAAAGATATTGCTGAACTTGACTGATACTAATTCAGTTTCATACATTGAGAAAAGTATGAAGATTACAGGAGTCACTGAGGAAGGTGTTGTGAAATCTTTGCCATTATTATTTATTTATCCAAAGATATTGCTGAACTTGACTGATACTAATTTAGTTTCATACATTGAGAAAAGTATTTAGATTACAGGAGTCACTGATTAAGGTATTCTGAAATCTTTGCCTTTATTATTTATTTATCCAAAGATATTGCTGAACTTGACTGATACTAATTTAGTTTCATACATTGAGAAAAGTATTTAGATTACAGGAGTCACTGATTAAGGTGTTCTGAAATCTTTGCCTTTATTATTTATTTATCCAAAGATATTGCTGAACTTGACTGATACTAATTTAGTTTCATACATTGAGAAAAGAATGAAGATTACAGGAGTCACTGAGGAAGGTGTTCTGAAATCTTTGCCTTTATTATTTATTTATCCAAAGATATTGCTGAACTTGACTGATACTAATTTAGTTTCATACATTGAGAAAAGTATTTAGATTACAGGAGTCACTGATTAAGGTATTCTGAAATCTTTGCCTTTATTATTTAATTATCCAAAGATATTGCTGAACTTGACTGATACTAATTTAGTTTCATACATTGAGAAAAGAATGAAGATTACAGGAGTCACTGAGGAAGGTGTTCTGCAATCTTTGCCTTTATTATTTGAAGAAAAGTGCTCCTTTTTTGTAAAGAAGGTAAGGCAATATCTTTACTTCTGATATGTATATAAATAATTTTCTTAAATTCTCTAACGAATTGCTTTTTTAAGGTTGCAAAAAATTCTCGCAATGTATGAAGAATATGGATGAGACTGAAGTCACCACATGCTGATCTTGTCCAGGAAGAAGATATGTCTTGGTCCAAGAATTGCAAGGGGAAAAAAAGAATGATATTTTTACTGCAAGCATTAGCTGAAATTTCTAGTTCGAACAAAATTCTTATTTCTGCCTTTAAAGTGTTACATAAAATAAAGCGATAATTCTATATAAATATATCTCAACTAATTTTACTAATTTTAAGTTTTAATTTATTCCCACAACTTCGTGAGTTAGTGTGGAGTTATTTTTTTTTTAACATTTCAAGTTTTTTAGACTTAAAATTTACATTTATTCGATTTTTTAAATATATATTTGTTGCCAAAAACTTCTTGTGTACCTATTTATTATGTACAGGAAATATTAAACTGATACATTCTTTGCTTGTTTTAGTTTACCACAAGGTATTTGAATTGTAAGACTTTCAAGTCTTTTGCTTCAAACTAAAACGTTAATCAAAGAATTTATATTTCTGGAACATACATTGGTTATGGTTCGTAAGAATTTTTTGGCAACCTAATTGTAAGTTAAAATTTTTTTTGCCAACATTTATTTATTTAAAGATGAATTTGCTGAGAAGCAAAAGTTATATCGGCTACATAAATTGGCCTCGTAAAGTTACAAAAACATTATTTGTAGAGGGTACATAAAATAGTCGTGTAAAGTTACAAAAACATTACTTGTGTGGTATACAAAATACATACAATTTTCTTGTAAAGTTACAGAAACAATACTTGTGTGTGATACATAAAATAGTCTTGCAAATCTACATGATATAAACAGGAAATTCTAACAAAAATATATAACTATATTATGTGTTTTTACAGCACTATTTTTAGTACTTATTTACAAAAAAAAATTTCTGTAATGGTTACAGATTTTTTTCTCAGTGTACTTGAGGAACAGCTAATAAATTTTAGCAGAATATTATTTTTGTAAAAAAGGGTCATTTAAGAAGACTTTTTTGAAATTCGTACTCAAACGGGTGTAGGAAAACAAAACGTGAAGTTGATACTTGAGTCAGTCAGTGAGTCAGGACTTTGGCTTTTATATATTTAGCTTATCGGTGAATTTATAGAATGAACAAGGTGAATAGTAATTAGGTATAAATTGAAAACATTTTGTCTCAGCTTCTTGACAAGAATCGAACTTTGTAAGGATCCAGCCTATAGGTTCCTTTCGTGGCAGCTTGGAATGTTGGCTTATACCCATCAGGAAAGACCACTTGGAACTTTTGCACGATCGAAGTGAAGTATAGGAACATTTCCATGATGGCCATGGGTTCTCCTGGACAGACTCTTTTACCTATTATAATAAATTCCAAACATTTATTATAAAATATAAGTATCATGAAATGTGACAGTTCATTTAGTTAATCAACTCAGTCTTAAACAGGTTAAATGCACAGTATCTTTCAAAATTAATTAGAATATTTCTGCTATAAACTTAAATGATTACAAGCGATGGAAATGTGTATTACCTTCTTTAAGTATTAAAAATATAAAAAATCAAACTATTTGTCTAGAAGAAGTTAACCTATTATACACAGAATTAATATTTAATTTTAATCATTTGTCATTGCAGATCTTAAATCTTTTTTGCCATAAAATATATTCGAATTAAAAATAGTTGGAGCATAAAATACACTTTATGCGCCAAAACACTGCGCAATGACCGCCCGCGGATCCAACAGATTTAACGAGCACGTACTCCGCATATACTCGACAAACCCAAACACCCATGCCTTATCGGGATTCGAACCTGAGCCCAGAAGCTCCAGAGCCTAGCTTCTTAAAGGGTTGCTGTAGCAGTCCTCCCGGTCGGCAATAGCAAAATAAACCCTTATTAGAGTAACTAGATGATATAGTAAACAGCCGTTACAATGTAGGCCAAATGACAACACACGCTTCTCACAGAACTCTCGATCAAGTTTTCCGGGAAGTGAAGATTTTCAACCTTACGCGGAACTCCCAGTGTTTAGTTCCCAGCATGCTTTCTCCTCTTACATTACAAGACTATTGTATTTAAACAATAAGTATGATGCAAGGAACTCACCCATCGAGAAGGGCATGAAATGGGCAGGCCTCGACACCGATTTTCCGTCCTTGGTGATAAAGCGGTCGGGAATGAAGCTCTCGGGATCGTCCCAGTAGTTGGGATCGTGGTGGGCATTCCACAAGTTGGACAGCACAGTCACGTTCTTGGGAATGTGGTATCCACGGAATGTGACTTCCGACAAGGTGCTAAATATAAATATGATAATAGGTTGTTTGAGTAATAATATTTAAATTAAAGTAAGATTAGTATTATGATAAATATTAATAAAAGATAGCATCACAGTCCACAATCGAACCCATTTCAAACGAAACCTGTATATAGAGACTTGTAAGTCAGCTGCAATTATCACATAAAATACCAATTGTAATAATATATTCAGTACATTCAGAGAACTGCGGCTTAAAAAGTACTTTTCCACAATAGATTAACAATTTAACACTTTAGTTTGGAGATCCGCAGTTATTCGGTTTCATTCGCCGTTAAACTAATCTGGTCAGGCTGCATAAAAATGTTTGGAAATTTACCTACCAATGAGGCACGTCCATGGGCACGATAGTCTTCCACCTCATCACTTCCAGCATGAAGGAGTGAGTGAAGGGCATGCTCTTGATGTCCTGGTACTCCGGATCCCTGTCCTGTCCCATCACTTCCAGGATCTCCTCTTTGACTTTTTCCTGGTGTTGCGGGAAAGCAGCAGCCACGTAAATGCACCACATAATGGAAGTGCGCACAGTCTCACTGCCCGCAGTGAACAGGTCAAGCACGTTGCTCACTAAAGTGTCATCTGTTAAAAAGAAGTCGTGGTTGATTGTTTGATATTGGCAAGTGAAAGTATCAGTGTTTAATATAAATGTTCAGTAATTGGCCATTCCCATGGAGCTAAAGAATTAGATTGTAACTTCTTGATCCGTGCCCCTCTACTGGCCACCTTAGAAGTTTTTCCCACTGAACGAGAACATAACTCTTATCGGACAGATTGAGGTGACATCGAATTTGGAGATGCTTATAGTCCGAAAACGGAAGTTTCGAACAAAATTAACTCGACCTAGATTGTTTTAAAATTTAAATGGTATCTATAAAAATAAACTGAATTAATAGAACCTAAAATGTTTTGTAAATAAATGGTGGAATAGTGAGTTCCGAAGTCTTCGTATTGTGTATCCTGTCATTCGTTACAATTTGAAATCGCAACCTGTGCGATCTGTCATGTAGACATTTTTCAACAGGTATGAGAATCGCCATGACAAATTTTAGGGGGAAATAGTTTCTGGTTACTTTATAATTAATGTATTAAGTATTAAAATAGTGTCGCCCTGTGCAGAATATATTGGAAGGATTAAAACTTAAAAAGTATAATAATTAAATAAGCAAATGATTTTTAATCTTAATTTTTTAGCTTCCACTCTACGTTTTTAACGTAAAAAGTGGAAGGTAATATAATCGTTATGCCCGTCTTTTTGTCACCAATTTTACATAAGGAACCAGAAATCTCGGAGACCAATGAGATACGTCAAAATGAAGAAAAAGAAGCAATTTTATTACTTTAATTCCATTAAAACAATTAAATTAGACTTATATTTAAAATTGAAATAGCTAAAAATTAATCTTCATTTAAAAATCAAAAAATTCCATTTTTATTCAATATTTAAACTGTCCTCCACAACACGCCAACAACAACATTTCCAGGGTCACAATTTCGACAAATGCATGAGAAACTTTGTTTAAAGTAATATTAAACATGAAAAGATATTTTTGATAAAAATCACTTTACACTATAACGTGATTGTATTCTTCACAGTATAGTTCTTTTGATGATCCATTATACATGCATTAAGAGACAGGCATTACAGTTTTAACTTCCGCATAAAAAATGTAAAGTTGCGCCTTTTTTGTTAGAAACTAATTCCTTTGTGAAATTAAATGCTTCGTTCAATCCTTTATTAAATAAGTTAACTAATTAATTAAAAAAATCCTCCAGTATAGGTAAAAAATACCAGTCAAATGTGTTTTTCGAAATGTTATCTGTTCGTGAAAATATTATTTGCTATCATTCGTTAAAATAATTATTAATAACTTACGTATAAAGTTCAAAGTAACATCAGTGATATCAAGTAAAATTAAATATTACGTATTTTCTAATTTTAAAAGGAATTAAAAAAAATAGGATAAATATTAATTAAGATTATATACATGTTAAACTTTTTGTGTTCCGAATGTTCAAAATCTGTTGGGTATCGACATTCTTTAGACTTTGGACATTTACTGAGAAAGGAGCAAAATAGTTCATTTATAACCCAAATTATATAAATAGAGGATTAATTGTTATAATATCAACCTTACTAATATACTTAATTGCATTTTCTTTAAGTCTTTTCTTTTCTAAGTAAGGCCGAAGACGGTTTATTGCCTGTTTTGTGTATTTAAAAAAATAATTTAAACTTAAAGAAGTGTTAAAGCATGAATAAAAACAAACTTTGAACATCAGGCTGTAAACTGACTATTGTTTTAGTTATTTTCAAACGAATATTCTTTTTGAGGAAAACTTTCCTTTTTAATGCATCATCATCGACAATTCTATTGTTCTGATGAATAACAAGGAGTTTCCTCATATAGATTTTGAGTATTTCGACCCATTATTATATAAATTGAAATTAGATGCAACCAAACTAAACAGTCAGGAAGTTGCTCAGGTTATTACAATATTTTTCCTTTGTATACAACAATGTGAGAGAGAAAGTTTATATTTTAAGAAACTCTTTATCGAAACTTAGGTTTGAATTTGATTGTATTTGTTAGTGTTTTTGCACTAAGTACCAAGGAATGATTTGCTTAGTTTGCTTTGGAGTAATACTAACAATAGTGTGCTTTATAATAATATTGAAACTGTATGTAAAGTGGACATGCGGAGTCTGCCGATCAGCCAACTCAATGGAAGGGAAAGTCATTATCGTGACTGGCGCCAATTCCGGTATCGGATTCGAAACGGCAAAGGACCTGGCAAGACGTAAAGGACGCGTTATCCTAGCTTGCCGAGACAAAACCCGAGGAACAAATGCAGCAGAATCCATCATCAGAGAGACCGGGAACAAAAATGTCGTGATGCATCAGCTGGACCTGTCGTCTTTAGACTCGGTTCGAAAGTTCGCTGCAGTCGTGAACGCGACAGAAGAGCGACTGGACGTCCTCATCCACAACGCTGGAACTGTCCTCAAGACCGAGTGGACAGAAGACAACTTAGAAGTCCAGTTCGCCACGAACCATTTCGGTCCATTCTTGCTGAACCACCTTTTGCTGGACTTGCTGAAAAGGTCCGCCCCTTCCAGAATCGTTGTCTTGTCGTCAGTTATACACCACCTGGCACCGCTGGTACTGGACTTGGATAATCTGAACTCCGAGAAGTACACCATGCATCCGATGCCCAGGTTAAAATTTATGCTATTTTTGCTTTGCTAACTAGCATAAAAGATGCTACTGCTTGCATAGGAAACTAGCATGATATGCTTCACAATGTTTGCTAGTTTAGCATGAAGCACTAGCATGAGATGGCCAAAATTCGAACACATTTTATGCTTGTTAGCATAAACAAAAAAGCAACACATGCTATTAACTGTTGCTTATTTAGCATAACTTTATATCATCACATGCTAAAAAATTATGCTAAATAATTAAGAGATGCTACTGCTATCACAGGAAACTAGCCTGAGATGCTTAAAATGTTTGCTAGTTTAGCATGAAAAACTAGCATGAAATGATTAAAATTCGAACACAATTTATGCTTATTAGCATAAACAAAATAGCATCACATGATATTTTTTGTTGCTTATTTAGCATAACTTTATAGCATCACATGCTAAAAATGTATGCTAAATAAGCAACAGAAATAGCATGCGATGCTATTTTGCTAGCATGTGATGTTTGGTACACAACTTTGAAGTGGGATGGCGCCACCATTAGTCAGAATGGTATTATTGGTATATGTTGCTGATACTTGAACGGCAGGCGCAGGACAGATCTCACGATCTCCCGATCCACGAAGAAGGGCGTTAGACATCTCAGCCACGGGAGCTCATGCAGTGGAAGCGTATAATTTAAGTGGTCAAACGGATGTTAAAGGAGTTTTTTTTTGTTTTTGATGGAGAAATTTTAATTTTGCGTTGTATTTTTTTGCAGGTTTCAAATTCTTTTTAGATATTACTTTATTTAAGATGGATATTTTTTAGATATTACTTTATTTAATAACTCAAATAGAAATTAGTCAAATTTCAAAGTAACATTTAGTAACTTACGTTTTAAAATTGTTTTATGATTTATAATATTTGTTCAAAAATCTATTTTATTTAAAAAATGTTTTATGATTTATAATATTTATTCAAAAATCTATTTTATTTAATCTATTTTTCAAAAATTAACCATGCCTGAAAAATTAAAAAATTATTTTTGAAGTAACTAAAATGAATCATTTATCAAGCAGTTAAAATATTTAGCTTTGCCCGCAATTAAGAGTGTGGATTACCAGTGTGAACTGGAATTTTTTTTTTCGGAAATATAGTTTTCGAAATTATTTGAAGCAATTTGTAATTTCAATTTTTTCAGTTTTTTGAAGATTGCGATATCGATTCGCCATAATTTTCAGATGAAAGTTACGCAGATCCAATTCTCACCTTTGACCGTTATCGAATCGATGACTATTATCAACAGAATTTCGTTCACCAATTGCCGATGTCTGTTGAACTTTCGAATTACGGATGCGATATCACCGGTGAGTTTTCATTAATTCCGATCAACGATCGGTCGAGCAAATTTCGAAAAACATTGCTACTAAGCTCGAATCCCCGTTACTTTATATAAAAAAAAAGCAAAAAATAGCTTGTCCTGGTAAATACCACAGCACGCTTTTGAGAATTATGCAATGTTATTTAGCATCATATGCTACTTTCATAGCATAAGATGTTTTTTCTGTATGGTAGTTGTATAGCATTTTATGCTAAATAGCATAAGAAAGCAAAAAATAGCTTGTCAAGGTAACCACCTCAGTATGCTTTTGAGAAGCTTGCAGTGCTATTTAGCATTATATGCTAGTTTTATAGCATAAGATGCTTTTTATCTGTATGGCAGTTGTATAGCATTTTATGCTAGTTAGCATAAGAAAGCAAAAAATAGCTTGTCAAGGTAACCACCTCAGTATGCTTTTGAGAAGCTTGCAGTGCCATTTAGCATTATATGCTAGTTTCATAGCATAAGATGCTTTTTCTGTATGGTAGTTGTATAGCACTTTATGCTAGTTAGCATAAAAAAGCAAAAAATAGCTTGTCATGGTAACTACCACAGAATGCTTTTGAGAAGCATGCAATGCCATTTAGAATCATATGCTAGTTTCATAGCATGAAATGCTAGTTTCTGTATGCTACTTTTATAAGCATGATAAAGCTAAGTAGCATAAGGAAGCATACTGTAGCAAAAACATAGCATAAACATAGCAAACATAGCAAAAAAAAAGCATAATTTTTATGCTAGTACTAGCATAAATTTTGACTTGGGGCTGGTCTACGTCTGTACCAAGTTTGCCACTATCCTGTGGGTCCAGGAGCTTGCAAGAAGACTCAAGGGAACAGGCGTCACCGCAAACGTTCTTCATCCGGGAGTGGTGTACACCAATCTGGCTTGGAACATGTGGAGTGACTTCTATGTTTTTCTCTTGAAGATTAGTATCTATCTCTTCGAGAAGAATGCCAGGGAGGGAGCCCAGACAACAATATACCTCGCGGTGTCCGATGAGGTGCAAAATGCGTCAGGAAAGTACTTTGCCGATTGCAAACCAGCTTTGGTATCGCCCTTTGCAAAGAACGAGGAAAAGGCAATGAAGTTGTGGGAAGTGTCAGAAAAGCTGACAGGAATTGCATCAGAGTAGTTTAGGTAAGGACTTCATAGAATCATGGTAGTTTAGGTAAGGACTTCATAGAATCATAGTAGTTTAGGTAAGGACTTCATAGAATCATAGTAGTTTAGGTTAGGACATAGTAGTATGTCACAATGAAATTTTGTAACTGTTCATATGTTAAGAAAAAGCCACAATGACTTTTATTTCTTATTGAAAGGACACTTGACTTTTTATTCGTATTTAAACATTATTTAATGAATAATCGTATTTTAATGCTAATTATTTCCTTTTGTTGAGGTTTTTCCACTGTAATTTGTTTTTAAATGGCATTTAAAAATCAATTAGCTATGTTTTGAAGGGGATTCAGTATTGAATATTGATATATGAAATGCTTTACTTCTTTTTTAAGTGTGAGCAATAGTACGGATATATTCTTAGAAATGCAAATAAATTTAGCAAACGAGAAGTGGTAGTTAGTGAATATGTTTTCGCTTAGAATTTTAATCTTAAACTATAAATGTTGTGTTAGGCGTTTTTCTAGACGCAGGATAATTTTATGTGGAAACAGTTCTAAGTGACATATTCTGTTAATCTACTTGTTTTATTTTTAGTGAGATTTGCATACCTGATGAGAAAAATGCTTACATGGAAAAACAATACTTTCGCAGAGTTAGAGATTTTAAAAATATTGCATTAGCTCTACGGGACTAACTATCCATCCTAAAAAATAATAATAATAAAATCCTGTTTCTTGAATACTTCAAAAATATTTTATTTATTTGACATTTTTTTTAAACATTTAGCGATTTAAATTAAGACACTAATACACATTATTGCAAAACACAATATTTTTTCAGTTAAGTTCCCACATGTTTGTGCTATCATTCCACCTGTGCTATCACGACTTTTGACGTCAAGCAGTCTATACTGCGCTAATAAATAATGGTCAGATTGGGTTGTCGGAAAACGCCATCTTTGCGAAGTCAAAGAATTCGAATCATCAGTCGAAGCCAGACAAGTTGCGGCAAAAAATATTCATCGAAAATTCTGAAAAAAATCACGTCAAGGTTTACTGTACAGTAAATCTAATCCGTTGTGCAAAGTGAGATAGCACTTGTGGGAACTTAACTGAGGATTTTATATTGTTTTGACTGGTTTGATTTTTTTATGCCATGCAATCGAAAAGCAGATTATCTCCGAACAATTAGTTGAAACAATATTGGAAAAAAGCTTACCACAAAAGGTTGTGTTGGGATCCTTTCCCTGCCTGGTATTTTGTTCATTGATATAACTGTCAATAAAATCTCTTATGTTTTTAGGATCAAAAGTATCCCTATGTTTAGTAATCACTGTCCTAGAAAGATAAAGAGTTTAAAAATAAAGTCGAAATTGTGCAAAAATAAAGTTTGAATTAGTTTGGTTATTTTACTAACATAATAATTCTGAACTTTAACTAAAAAGTCAATATATAATTGTACTTTGTAACACTTATAACACTTTTCAAGACGCAGTATTTTTTTCACATATTTTCCGCAATTGAAATTGATAAAGTTATAAAAATTGATAAAAAATATTTATGTGCTCTTCATTTTAATTATCTTTAGTGTGTATTTCTCTTTTGTCTTCTAAATAAGTATGTTTCATCAGGTACTTAGAAAGATTAGCGAATCAAACTTTCTGCATATCACATCATAATCAGTACTACTGTCTCATTAAAAAAATAATAAGGTCTTGAAAAAAATTGCTATCAGATGCATGCCCACAATTGTTTGCAATCTGTTCAAAATTATTATCTTAACCTTAATTTATATTCAACAAATATCTTTAAAAAAAACGCTTTTCGAACGTTTACTTTATAACACAGCATATTTTTGGATTGTATTCAAGTAAATAAAGGGCGGCTCAAATAAAAGTGACCCAGGTATGGAGCTACGAATACAAATGAAAGTATCAGAAAGAAAAACTATTGAAGCCACCTGGAACGAAACCAAGTAAAATTTATAAATTATTCAAGCGTTTAATAGTTTCACTTGCAAACCTGTTTTTTCATTGGTTGCTTTGGATGGTTACCATACTAGAACTACACATGGACTATTGGCGAGTTTAGATCTTAATGTGGGCTGTGTGTGTGTGAGTAGATCAGATCAGTTCACTAGAAAAAATTGCAGAGTAACTAGCAAATAATTCGCCAAGCCATCGTTTGGACTTATTATTGAAGCGAAGAATAGCTTAGCTCTTAGCAAACCTGTTTTTGCATTAGTTTTTGACTTGACAGCATTTCATTCTTATTCCTACCTTCATGACCGGTACACTTTTATTTGCGCCACGCCGTAGAACACTTTTATTTGCGCCACACCGTAGAACACTTTTTTTGTATGACACCTTGTAGAACATTTTTTTTATACACCACACTGTAGAAAACTTTTTTGTATGACACCCTGTAGAACACTTTTTTGTATGCCACCCTGTATAAAACTTTTTTTGTATGCCACCCTGGAGAACACTTTTTTTGTATGCCACCCTGCAGCACACTTTTTTTGTAACTCCGGTGACCCCTTCGCAATAAAACTAAGTATTCCAAAATTGGTATAGGAAATTACAGTGTCTGTCACACTGTACATTGATAAAAAGTATATATATTACTTGAAAAACGTCTTCAGGTTCTTGAAAACTTTGAATGCTTGGTCTATATTATTCAAATTCGAGACCAGGGGTATCTTCAACAACCATGGGAAGAAAGCAGCAGCAGAAGTCGGGTCTAAGGCTTCTATTCCCACCTCTAAGTTCTTGTCGAGAAACACCCTGTCCGGGTCTTCGTACTCGTATCTCTTGCCGAAGACCAGGGTGCAGATGTTGTTGGACATGCTTGGGGACAAGGGATCTTTCAAGTCAATGGGGGCACCATTGTGGGAGCGAAGCTGATCGAGAAAGTGGTGGATTTCATCCTAAAATAATGGACAAATTATTTTTTTCGAACAATTGGATAGCTCAGAATACAAGGAGATTAAGTCCATGAAAAGCATCATTGCGATATAGAGGCTTAACCCGGCAGCACTCGCGCTGGGGTCTAATGGACCCCAGATAGATTAAATACACTCTAGATCTGAAACTCTGATTGGATTACCATTATAAAATTTTCTATATTGAAATTGATAGAGACACTAACTCCCCCAATTGTGTCCAAGGGAACTAATGTAATGGTTTACGGCTGCTTTTTTCTAGCCTCCTTTCGAAGCTTTAGCACAGTCAATTACGCCTCGTAATTTAGAACCATGGTCAAGTGACGAAAAGAAACTATTTTTGGCGACAGTGCATCGTTGCCATAGGATTTGGTATAATATAATTGTAATTAAAACGGGGGTTGAAGTTTTAGTTGAATTTTTCTCTTGGTTTAATTTAATGAATTAAAATATTGACAAAAAATTAATATTAGATGAACAAAAGTGAAACAAACAAATTAGAATTCTGTAATGCATATATCAACTCATGGTAACAAATGCACTGTCTGTTGCAACAGTTCAATTTTAATAAATTCTAATTTTTTTAACACGTCGCGTGCAGATCACGCGCCAGCGCGAGACGTGTTTCCAATACACCGATAACAGCACATTCTGATAAAATTCATAGTATACCATTTCGCCAACCGTTCTTAAGAGTTCAAGTTTGTTTGAAAACTTGATAAACATGGTGGTCTAGTGGTTAACAAACTACACGATCTAGATCTAGATGGAAGCTTTCAATCGCTATCGTCGCAGCCAACTTGTTAAATGAAATTCCGAATTTACCAAGCTAAAAAAAAATTAGCGTCGTTTAGTTCTATCTCAAGAATTAGGTAGCGCTAAGATCGAAAGATTTAATTATCCATTAAAATCTGACGTATTATACATTTCGAAGAAACAGAGCTGCAATCGGAAAGTTTAATTATTCCAATCACAAATCAATCGTTAATAATGTATTAGTTCCGTTTGACACTTTGGAGGCGCTAGGCATCAGATTGAGTTCCCGATCTAGAAGACTCTTAGTCCATGCTAAGTTAGCGCGAGTGCTGCCGGGTTAAAGTTAAAGCTTTCTAACACAATTAAATATTATTATTATTTTTTTTAATTGACATGCCTAGTGGATGTTATCTAAACTAGGACTTCTCTTAGTATTGCCCAGAAATGCTACATGGTTTTAGCAAAGAGTTCTATAGTAGGGACGACTCATACACGCTTAAAACGAACGAGCGATTTTCACTCCTCCAGTCTGGAAAAAGCACTTCTCCTTTTGGAGTGGATCCTTTTTGTGTTAAACCTCCGACAGGATCACTCCAAACGAGTGATTTTAAAGCAGTCTGAGATAATATTCACTCCTTTCCAGTGTCGAAAATGCACTTCTCCTACTGGAGTGGATTTCACTCTTTTTTTTAAGAGTGTACTGAGCTGCAATCGGCAGCTATTGCTTACGGAGCCCGAATAGAGTGGAAGTTAAGTCTAATAAGTGCTAGTTAATTTATAATTTTGATACAGAGAAAGGAATTACACCCAGGGCAAAGGCGAAAATCAAACCCGTACCCGTTACAGCGCGCTGACTGCTAGCGTTATGGCCTGCTATCCAAACCACTCGGCTATAGGGTCCCACATGCCACCCTATATTGTCTCCATGTTGGTCCATGGTGTGGTTGGTAGGTTCAGTCATTACCCTAATATAGAACTCTTTGGGTTTTAGTCCTTATAGGAATACAACACAAGCTTGTCTACCCTGTGTGGTTTTCCGAAAAACGTCATGTTAAACACCATTTTTTTTTTTGGAGTTAAAGCCGTTAATCGCAAATAATCGCAAGTACTCTCCAAACCAACGTAAGGAGGCGAAGAAACAAAAATAGCGACTTTCACGCCATTACCTGTAACACCACACGAGGGTGTATTGAAAGCAGGCTTGAGTTGTAATCGTATGGACTATTATGCATTTAATTGAGCTTCTAACTCGAAAATTACGAAAAAAGGACTTGGTTTATTTGTTTTCTGAGCCCTCCAATTTCAAAATTACTTCAAAAAGAACAAGTTGTATAAAATTCGAAATTCAGAACATATGTATTTGTTTTGTAGATTACAAATTGCAGATTCCGGAAATAAGCTTATATATTCACAAATATGTTTAATTTCAGCAAAAATTACCCTTGAAATTTGCCGAAAACGTCCTCGAAAGCAGCACTGACACCAAATGATATATTTTTGGTTATTTTTCGATTTATGTCCGTAATGTTTTAATACACTTAATAAATCAGTAAGTACCTTACCTTATAAGTTTTGCGAAACTTCATTAAAAGAACAAAATATAATTTTGCTTACCAGATCTTATCAAGGAATTTAAACAGCTTATTCCAAATTTGGTTGTTACTTAAAATACACACACTTGCGTATGAGCTATTGCTGAACCATTAACTGTTATGTATCCGATCGGAATAGTTTGGTAAAATCGTTGAACTTTTGAAGAAATTAGCTAGAATAAACATAACAGGTTTTTGTAATATAGCATAATTTTTTCAGAGTTTGATAAGGTTGAAATCACATTGCATAGTTTTTAAAGCAATACATTAAAACCTGACATCACGCCAAGAACAAAAAAAAAGACGCCATTTGTTATGCCAAAGAGATGGTGTAAGTGACGTATCACTAATTTTAAAAATCAATTATAATTAACGCACCTTAAAAACTAGAAATACTTGAAGTCTATAGGTTTCTTAATTTGCTTAATAGAATAAAAATTCTTATGCTAAACACAGTAAATGTTCATTGCTCCAGTTACTTTTTTTTAAAACTGTATTATCTTTTTGGGACTACATTTTTACCACTTTCTTTCAAGGTCATAAAGTTCACAGATTAATTACAGCGCAGAAGACTGAAGCTTCATTCTAGAACACATGCACAGATTTCAGCCATTGTATCCTTACCATTATTTCCCCTTCTATCTGAGTTTTCCCTAGACCCAAGTCCTTCATGGACTGCACTACGAAGCGTCTCTGCTCTCTCCATTTGTGCACGTCGTCCATGAAAAAGGCACCTGGGAACACACAAGAGCACATTACAGAGAACTAAACACTCTCAGAAATAACACTTTCATTTTTGACGATTCAAGAATCCTCAAGCCTCATTTCGTTAATTTTGAGGATTGTTTCGTCTAACTATCGCGTGACTTTAGAGTAAACGCCAATCCTCACTTTTACGATCGTGATTTGACGATTCTGTATCTTGATTTTGAGGAAACATAATCTCATTGTTGTACTCACATGCTCAAAAATGACGAAATATTTCTTTAGATTGGACGACATTCAAATCCTCTTAAAAATGACGATTCAAATTTCCTCACTTTGAGGAAACGAAAACTCGGAGCATTTGCCAGTAATGGAATCGTCAAAATTAAGGAAAATTTCGTTGTTTTTGAGCATTCATTTTTTAGAGTGAAGGGGCCATATGAAAGCAATACAATACCTTCTTTAAAAAAAAGAGTGAAATCCACTCCAGTAGGAGAAGTGCATTTTCGACACTGGAAAATAGTGAATATTAGCTCAGACTGAGTTAAAATCATTCGTTCGGAGTGATCCTGTCGGAGGTTTAACACACAAGGGATCCACTCCTTTCGGAGAAGTGCATTTTCAAGACTGGATGAGTGAAAGTTACTCAGATTGAGTTAAATTCGCTCGTTTGTTTTAAGAGTGTATGTTTAAGTGCGTTGGCCTTATATTAAATTTTATGTATGTAAAACTCTACAGCCTAACTTAGCCTACAATGGTGTTTTTAAGACAAGCTTTTTAAAAAAAATCTACTAGGTTTTTTGTAGTGAAACGTCAGCCAGAATATTTTTATTACTTTTAGATGTACCAAGATGTTTACCCAACTCACATTTAAAGAAACAGATTAAATGACTTAACTGAACAGAATACTGCATTTTAATAAAGTCGTTTTTTTAGTTGTATTTTTTAAATTGCAATTTAGTTCGAATAAGTATTGTTTATAAACTTTGTATCTTTCAATCGAAATAATGTACAGAATTTAAACTGGCGAATAAGATTTTATAAAACAGGTATTTCTTTAAAAATTTCCTTGGAAAAAGTAATTTTTACCTGAGATACAAAATATAACCTTTATCTTTTTTTTTTCATTGGAACAAATACGGAGGATCTATTCTAGCGGTGGCTACTGCAATTGAATCGGTGAGTGCAGAAGCAACGTCAGTCACAAATTTCAAATTTTTCAGGAGGGAGAAAAAACGAAATAAATCCTCCTCTATTTCTGCACTCAACACTCGAAACAATCGTCCTGTATTTACGGAACTACTCAACAGTCTAACGTTGTTTTTGCACACAACACGCATCTTGCCTTTCTACGCTTATTTTCATTGAAAACGAGTTTTCGGATTTTTTTTTTTACTGGAGTGGTTTCTGCACTCACCGGTTCAATTCATTTTGTTAAATTTTTTTAAAAACCTAGTGGCCACCAGGTATGATAAAATTTTCTTTTGTTAAAATATGTACAAAAAAAAAATGCTTTTTCCCCCGTAAACTTACTGTTCTCGTTAAATAGTTTCAGAGGGCCTATTGGTGGCCTACCGAGAAACTCGGGTCTTGACATCCCTTCTTTTATCGCTTCCACACCATGAAGCACCACAACTGTTTGAGAACCCATTTTGAAACTGAAAAGCAAACATGCTTGTCTGTGAAAGGAGCCGTCACATAAAACTTGTTTTTCTACACTTTAAAAAAAATCTAAAATAAAAGAAGCTAAATGAAACATCGACAGGTCAAAAAGTATCCAAATGTGTGCTTTTTGTCATATTTTTAATTTTTAAAAAGTAATATTTAAACCTAGGTATGGTTTAGGTCCCGAGGGCAACAAAATTGCCGAAAGATTTAAATTCTTAATTTTTTTTCCAAACTATTAGTTCTCAATCTCAATAAAATAGCCTAAAAACGGCCCAAATGATCTAAAGGTGTTTATGGGCCTTTAAGGGGTCACAGGAGTCTTAAAAATGTGCAAAGAAGGTATTACAAAACATAGTTTGATCTTTCATGTAATTTTTGAACTACTCAATATATAAGTATAATTTTTTATATGTAATTCTACAAGATTTATTTATTATAAAACAAGTTTTAAAATTTAAGAAACTTTAGCCAACACTAAAATAAATTATATTAAACATGAAGCTATTTGAACACATTGTGATTAGGCTTGCGCGGCAAATTGTGAGGTCAAAATTGAACTAAGAAAATGACTTTATATTGTACAAATATGTACAAACAAAGACTTATACCTAAATTCTCAGCTCAATTTTAATTAGAAATTATTTTAAGAACTTTTTTCTAAAAAAATTAATAAAAATTTAAAAATTTTGATTTTAAATTTTTTTAAAAATAATTTCTAATTAAAATTGAGCTGAGAATTTAGGTATAAGTCTTTGTTTGTACATATTTGTACAATATAAAGTCATTTTCTTAGTTCAATTTTGACCTCACAATTTGCCGCGCAAGCCTAATCACAATGTGTTCAAATAGCTTCATGTTTAATATCATTTATTTTTGTTTTGGCTAAAGTTTCATAAATTTTAAAACTTGTTTTATATTAAATAAATCTTGTAGAATTACATATTAAAAAATTATACTTATACATTGAGTAGTTCAAAAATGACATGAAAGATCAAACTATGTTTTGTAGTACCTTCTTTGCACATTTTTAGACTCCTGTGACCCCCTAATAAAAATTATTCATTGATTTGAATTATGTGTCAACTAGTTAGGGGGGATAGGGTTATGCAAAAAATTATGAAAATAGAGCAATAAGTACACGATAAAAACTTCTTTAATTTTCTATGGCATACATTATATTTTAAATTACACAAATGCAGTCAACTGGCCAAAGTAGCAGAATAACGCCCGTAAAAGGGACTACATGTAGTTTCGTGCTCATAATTTTGTTTTAACGCCTATCAAGGTGAGCTGCATATTATTATCCAAGAACGGTTACGAAATTGCTTGTATATTCCATCAATAAAAAAATCTTTAAATATAAATAAGTTTTTGAAATTATTTTGTTTTAAATGTAAAATTTCTTTTTCCAAACTTTTTTAATAAATGTAAATGAACATTTTGACACAAAAGGCAGCCAGAAACGATTTCAAAGCACACAGGTTAAAAAAAAATATTTGTAATTTTGAGACGTAAAAATGCTTTTTTTAAACCCAATACATTACCTTAAATAGCATTTAAAAAAATCCTTTATGTATTGATAAAATCTCATTTTAGTGTATTGTTCAAAGTGCATATAATGCACAGAATTTCTTTTTTTATGCTGTTTTCTCTGTTAGATTCAAAGAAAAGGGAACATGAAAAAGGTAAATTTAGCATTAGCCGTCTACAAGGTACCGACCTGCCTTAAAAAATGTTTCTATTTAAAAAAAAAGCTTTAAAAAATAAATACCTGAAAATTTCACCATATTTCTGACCAAGCTTATGCAAGTCCCATAGGGGGTCGGAAAGGAAAGGTATATAACCCACAATGGGCAGCCCATATGGGCCCGGAGGCAGGTTTCTCCTCCTCCAGGCAGCTTGCAGAAAGTAACACACAACCAGAACGACCAGCGCGATCAAAATCTCGTTCTCGAACGCTCGAACTCGCGTCACGAACGTCCACAACGATGTCTGGTGCATCTTGGAAAGTTGATATTTTGAACGCGCGAAACTTTAAGAAAGTTTCGAGGCAATAGCCTACTTCAGAGAATGTTTGCAGATATGCTTGAGTCAAAACTTTTTCATTGTTCACAAATCTAGTTTGGTTTATTCAAACGATAATGTTTTCAATGGATTTGCTTATGTTCCTTTCTGACTTCTTATAAACTTATCAGATAAATATAAATTTATCTTTCAATATTGAGTGGGTGATAAGTGATAAGTAACACGTGGCGAGAGGGCGATACTGAGCAAAAGTTATCTTTACTTTTTTCAAAACATTATTTTTTATCTTTTGCATTTGATTTATTGATCAGTTGAGTTGAGATATTATGTGCTCTCCCCAAGCCTGCCTCATCTTAGGGTTAAAATGCTTTACCAAATTATGTTATATACTCGGATACAGTAGAAAAAAATTCAAGACGGGTTTTGATAGTTATTGAGACTAGTTAAAAACTAGTAAACCTTTGTGAGCTTCTGGTCTGTTGTTGCTCGTCAACTTTTTTATTTGTAGTGTTGACAAATTACAAATGAAAGCGATCGCGCCCTCTAGAAGGGAAGGGCGTAGGGTATACAGCCCATTACCCCGCTCGCCAGAAGAGACAGTCACAAGAGACACACAAAGAAGGACGCCACAAACACATAGACAAATAACAACATTTATTGACAAACACAAGCATCCATGCCTTTTACAGGGATTCGAACCCGAGCCCAGCAGCTCCAAAGGCTAGTACACTAACCATTGCGCCAGTGGACCGACATTTGTAGTGTTAGTAGTGTTAGTTTAAAAAGAACTGAAATTATCTGAGTTAAATTTTCCTGAACTTAAAAAATATAGTTCTCAGTTTCAATTAAATGATTTCGATTGCCTTTTACCAGACTAAAATTCTCAGATAAGTAAAATTCTAAACAACTAAAGAAAAGCAATTACTAGAAATTTATTAATAAAAAATAATAACAAAAATCTCAGATTCTCAGACTAAAATTCTCAGATAAGTAAAATTCTAAACAACTAAAGAAAAGCAATTACAAGAAATTTATTAATAAAAAATAATAAAAAAATACAGCAATTATCAAAGATTAAAAAAAGTACACATGCATAATATGGCAGTAAAAACAATGCTTTTTTTTACATTGTATGGATGGTAATTTGGAAAATGTAAACACATCTTTCCTCTTAGCTTCTTGCCAAGAATCGAACTTTGTAAGGATTAAGTCTATATGTTGCTTTCATGGCAGCTTGGAACGTAGGCTTATACCCATCAGGAAATACCACTTGGAACTTTTGCAAGATTGAAGCAAAGTAGAGGAACATTTCCATGATGGCCATGGGTTCTCCTGGGCAGGCTCTTTTGCCTGTTAAAATTAATTCCAAAAATTGATTATAATTAAAACATAATTATTTTTTTAAAATAGCAGTTTATACAGTTAATCATTACCATTACTACTTTTGCATAAATGGAAAAAAAACTTAGCTTTATTGATTTTCGAAGGTACTTAACATTTCTAAGTTATTAAGAGAGAAATTTTTTAAGGTTACTCAAATTTCTTTTGTAAGGAGACAGCTCCTTATGCAATTTTTATGTCAGGTAAATAATTCAAAATGTTGTTTATTCACAAAATCAAATGGGAACGATTATATAGGATAAATTGCCGACTCTGCCGACAAAGTCATTACAGGGAGCTTTTCCACAACTGTACTTACCCGCGGAAAAAGGCATGAAATGAGCAGGCCTCGACACAGATTTTCCGTCTTTGGTGATGAAACGGTCGGGAATGAAGCTCTCGGGATCCGTCCAATAGTTGGGATCGTGGTGGGCATTCCACAAGTTGGACAGCACAGTCACGTTCTTAGGAATGTGGTATCCACAGATTGTGGCGTCTGACAAGGTGCTATATATAGTTACGATGACAGGTTTTTTGTAGTAAAAAATCACACATAAATAAGTTTAGTATCATGATAAAACAAGTTTTAAATTTTCTTTTACATAGAGTTATATATAAAGCTTAGTTTGAAATGTTTCCAATATTTAATTTAAAAAAAAAACTAAATTAAAACTCCATCAATTTGCAAATTGAATTCATAGAATCACGTGAAATTAGACTTTAACAATCAAGAAAATAAAGGATTTTGTTTAACTAAGATTATAAGTTTCCTTCAGTTTTATAGTCAAATTAAAGTATAATAAGAATACTAATGAATAAAAGTTTAAGCATATAAAAAATAATAAACATCCTATTTTAAGTTCCGATGTTAGCCTACTTTGGATTGCTTCATTATTTCATAGAAATGATGTAAGAGCACAAACGGTTTCATCTGGTGATACAAAAATTGAACTTTTTATAAAGTTGAATATTGTTAGTATTTTTTTAAAATTTTTTTATGCATTCTAATCTCGTTAACGTGAACTCGCTTAAAACGAAATTTCGTTTAACATGAACTGAAAAGCATTTCAAGCAAGCAGACTAAAAAGCGTTGAGCTAATGCTTAAAAAATCTCTTAACGCGAAATTGCTGTAGGTGAAATTCCGCTTAACCCAAACAAAATTCATGGCTTGTCTTTTTCCCCTTAGTAGATCAAAATTTTCATTAACAAATTAAACAAAATATGAAAATAAAATGGGAACGAACATTCTAAAAATAAATTTTCTTATTCATCTTTTTCTGAAAAATCACAAGAACTTTCATGATTTGTGTAATAATAAGATGCGCAACTACGAGAACAAGATATTTATTAAGTAATAGAACAGCAGCCATGACACAACGATGTATCCATGACAACGAGCTTAGGTCGAAGTTACAGTAGTTACAATCACGCCACGTGCCATACACGTGACATCCCCTTTTTTTTAATAAAAGATAAATTCAAACTATATTAATTTAAAATATCACAAACTATTTTTTTAAAGAATACTAAACTTTCCAAATATTTCAATTCTATAATAATTACAAAGTTTCAAAAAGTAGGCTACTTAAACATTTATGTTCCATACCTATCAGGATTTCTACTAACTCTACCACTACGAGTTACATAAGCCATTTGTATTATTACTATTATTTACTTTAGATTTATCACTAGGTACAGACGGACTAGAATTCACATCACAATTATTTAAATTAACAATACCAGTACTAGATAAATTATTATTAACACTTTGGGGATTAGTAACAACATTCTGAGAGGAATTCATAACACTAGAACTAGCAGTATCTGAACTTAAGTCACGACTATCTCGAGTTTCATTGTTCATTGGGAGAGGCACCTTCGGCGAACTGGAACTACCAGAAGTCTCAGTGGGATCTGGACGTAGGAACCAGGAATTTCGGCGGTAGGTAGAACCGTCAGGTGTCTGGACGATGAAAGATCGTGCTGTAGGGCCCGTCGAAATTACTGTAGCAGGCTTCCAATTTCTTCTTTTTACACGCAAAAGCACTTTCTGTCCAACAGACAATGGCGGTTCACTTTTAGTTCCTCTGTCTCTGTACTGCTTGTTATTTTCTCGTTTAGCTCGAAGGTTCACTTGCACATTTTCGACGAGCTGTGGGTTTAGCAAGTTTTCGGAAGTTGGCAGAGTTCCACGGGTTCTTCTTCCCATTAATCTCTGTGCCGGAGATCCCAACTTGTCTCTAGGGGTGTTTCTTTGATTTAATAGTGCAATATAAATATCCGAGTTATCAGCACTACACTTAGAAATCAGGTTCTTGGCTTCTTGCACGTATCTTTCAGCAAGCCCATTGGACCTCTTATGATAAGGACTAGAACTCTTTATATTAAACTTCCAATCTTCTGAATATCTTTTCATTTCTTTAGAAATCAACTGCGTCCCTTCATCGCACATCAATACTTCAGGAACTCCATGAATAGAAAACCATTTTTTGAAACAATTTATAAGACTTGCAGACGACATATTTGACAAGGTACAAAAGTCAAAAAATCCAGAATAGCTATCAGCAATCACCAAGTAATTAGTATGGTTTAAGAAGAAAATGTCACTTGCCACTACTTGCCATGGTCTTTTCGGGACCTCGTTAAGACTAATAGGCTCTTCCTGTTTGTCTTTTTGGTGAGACTGGCAAGGTTTACATCTTTTTACGTAATTAACAATGTCTGCATTCATGCCACTCTAAAATACGTTTTCTCTGGCACGACCGAGGGATCGCTGAATTCCAAGATGACCTCTATGAATTTCTTTTAGGGTGTCTTCTTGTAATTTTAAGGGTATGACTACTCGATCACCTCTTAATATAATATCTTCAACACAGGTGAATTCATCGCGGTATGTCCAGTATTTCTGCAGGCATTCAGGAACATTTTCTTTGGTCTCTGGCCAACCTTCTAGGATCTGATTCATTAACTGTGGCATTTCTGGATCTTCTTTAATACAGACTATTAATTCCTTTGTCTTCTGATCCGTCATTGGAACACATACAAGAACTTCCATTTTATCTATTTCGGTGTCTCGTTCTTCGACATTATGACAATCCCTGCTTAACGCATCTGCAACATACAATTCTGAGCCTTTTTTGTAGACTATCTCAGGTCTGTAGGGCATGATATCAAACAAGATTCTTTGTAACCTGGGCGGTGCAAGATGGAGAGGTTTCTTATAAATGGACGCAATTGGCTTGTGGTCAGTTTCAATCTTTAAGGATTTACAACCATACACATATTGATGAAACCTCGTACAGCCAAATTTTATGGCAAATGCTTCCTTTTCCAATTGGGAATAATTTTGCTGCGTTTTATCCAATGCTTTAGTTGCATAAGCTATTGGACGTCCTTCTTGCATCATTACTGCACCCACAGCGCTCTTGCTTGAATCTACAGACAATACAATTGGCAAGTTTACGTTGAAAAATTTTAAAGTTGGCAATTCTTTTAAAAGGTTCTTCAAATGTTCAAATGCAGACTGGTGAGCAGCTGTCCAATTAAACGGAGCATCTTTTTTGCACAGTTCCCTCATTTCAGCTGTAATCTCAGAAAGGTTGGGTAAAAATTTAGCCAGATAAGTTACCATACCGAGAAATCTTTGAAGAGTAACCACATCAATAGGTTCCTTAAAAGCACAGATAGCTTAAACTTTGTCAGGGTCAGCTCTTAAGCCATCTTTAGTTACTATATGACCTAAAAACTTTAATTCATTTTTAGCGTAAATACATTTATCTCTATTAAGTGATAGTCCCGCATTATCAAAAATCTGCAACACTTTCTTGGTCGTTGCTTCTACCTCGGATTTGGATGATCCGTGTATCAATATGTCGTCCATGGCGCATTCAACATTTTTAATTTCGCCAATGAGTTGTTCCATAACTTGCTGGAATACTTCCGGAGCAGAGGCATCCTCAAATACGAGTACCGTCCCCATGGCGTACCCATCGTCAAAACACTACTGCTTCTTTCGGAGACGGGAATTTGCCAAAATCCTTTTTTGCAATCCAAAAGAGTAAACCAACTGGATCCACAGATGCGCGAGGCAATTTCCTCCAGGGTTCTTAAAGGGTAGTGTCTTCTTCTCAAATTTTTGTTGATGTTTGAGGGATCCATACAGACTCGAATCTTGCCTTTTTGTCTTACGACGACCATTGGAGAGACTGCAGGAGTAGGGTCACTGACTCTTCTGATCACGCCCATCGATACCATCCTGTCGAGCTCTTTCTTCACATCATCTCTTAATGCATGAGGTATTCTTCGTGCAGGAAAAATTTCTAACTTGGGATTTTCAATCAAATCAATATCATAGATAAAATTCTTCAGGCAACCTAAATAATCTTCACTCATAATAGTATCGGTTGTGCTAATGCTATTTATTCTTTGTAATAAATTTAATTCTACGCAAGTATCTTTACCCAAAATTGCCTGTACGTTTTCATTCACTATATAAAACTTTACATTATACTCTTGCCCTTTGACTTTTACGAAGGCTTTACTTTCACCAATGACTCGTAATCGGTCGTTGCTAAATGATACTAAATTTGTTACTGCTGCGCTCCTAATTTTCATATTAGATCTAGTGGCTTGTTCTTTTGAGAGCACGTTGCATTGCGCACCTGTGTCTAGCTTCATGTTGACTCGATATTTATTTTCGAACTCCACTAACTCGAACCAATCTATTTGATTTCGTTCCGAAGAAAGTGAACTAACTACAAAATTGTGGGAAGAAACTTCTTCCTCGTAGGAGTCGACTTTCTTAGTCTTGCAACATTTGGCGAAATGATTCAATTTCTTGCACAACTTGCAGACTTTCTGAAAGGCTGGACAATTCTTGTACTCATGTTTAGTTCCACACCTCGTACAGGGTTTTCCTAATGACCTAGTCTTGAATTGAGAATTTTTCTTTACCATATCTACGTGAGCAGGTTCATTCTTCAAAGAACTCAATTGGCTCCGAGCTTGTTCCGATGCTTTACAGAACTGCACAGCTTTCTCGAGGGTCAAGTCGTTTTCGGACAGTAACTTTTCACGATCCATGTCGTGGTATACACCAATGACAATTCTGTCAAGGACAAGGCTGTCTTTTAGTGTACCGAAGTTACAAGAGCTTGACTTCTGTAGCAGTTCAGTGTAAAAATCATCAAACTTTTGACCAGAATTTTGAACAACTCGGTTGAATATAAACCGCTCATACGTTAGGTTAATCTTTGGCGTGAAATGGCTTTCAAATTCTGCTTCGATGTCTTCGAATGTTTCTAATTTTTCTGTAGTACTACTCCAAATGAACTATATTAACTGAATTACTAATTGAATGCTTGTGTTATCAGCGTATTACATTGTAGAATAAGAATATTTTATCATGTTAAATATTTAAAATTATTTACTGGCTCAACTTTACAAAAAATGCTAACGGTTAACTTGAAATTCGGTTAATACGAAATGTTTCGGTGTGATCGCTTCGAGTTCACGTAAACGACGTTCGACTATACAGTTACAAAAAATTAAAAAATTATTACGTATTCGAAAACTGCAAGTCGTAAATTTTAAGAAAAAAAATATCCTAGTTTGCTCATGAAAACAATTCTAATCGCATGATTTTTAACATATTATTACACATAGGGTTACTGTGTCTCTATAGCTATCGCTTCCTCATGGATTATTTATGTCACTTTACAAGAACAAATAAATTGGGTTTTTTTGCATTTGGGTTGAATATCACATATCATTGACTTTTAACAAGTAAATTAAACTCTTAATTATATTACTCCACCATGAGATAATTTGCTTACCAATGAGGAACGTTCAAGGGTATGATGGTCTTCCACCTCATTACCTCCAGAATGAAGGAGTGGGTGAAGGGCATGCTCTTGATGTCCTGGTATTCCGGATCCCTGTCCGGTCCCATCACTTCCAGGATCTCCTCCTTGACTTTTTCCTGGTGCTGCGGGAAAGCAGCAACCACGTAAATGCACCACATAATAGAAGTGCGCACAGTCTCGCTGCCAGCAGTGAACAGGTCAAGCACATTTCCAATCAAGGTGTCATCTATGGTGAAGAACAAGAAGTTATGAGAAAAGTTTACAGCAAAAGACTTATGTGTATGACAATATGACAGTGAATGCGCCCTCTAGAAGGGAGAGTGTAGGCTTTATAGCCCATTACCCAGCTCGCCAGAAGAGACAGTCACAAGAGACACACAAAAAAGGACGACACAAACGCATAGACAAATAACAACATTTATCGACGCGCACAAACATCCATGCCTTTACCGGGATTCGAACCCAAGCCCAGCAGCTCCAAAGGCTAGTACACTAATCACTGCCGATGGGCCGGCGACTTATGTGTTAATAGAAGGTGTGCTTAGCCTAATGTGCAAATAGAAGGCAGGTTTAAAATATCTGCTGAATATGTCAATCAAAATAGTTATGAAACTTACCATTGAAGGTTGTGTTTGGATCCTTATCTTGCTTAGAATTTTGCTCATAGATGAATCGGTCAATAAAATCCCTTATGTTTTTGGGATCAAAAGTGTCCCGGTGCTTTGTGATCACTGCCCTAGAAACATGAGATTAAAAATGCAGTCGAAAATTTGTGGTTAAAAAAACATTTTTTTTTTTAAACAGCTAATTGAATTAGGTGCATCATTCTATTCTGAAACGAACTTCTCTAAAAATAAGTTATAAGTATGTCATGTTGTTTTTTATTCAGAAGGAAACCTCATTCTACACATTTACATATAATTTCTTTGGCGTCTCTTTATTTTATGCCAGACATACAAAAATAATGCAAAAGGCGCTTTTCAAGGGGGCCTGCATAATCAAGATATATTCAAGTCTTAACCTACAGTAGTTGTTCGTTGCAATAATGATGCAACAAGAATTGAATGCGATGAATTTACAATCGTGATCATATACGTTCCCAATCATATCCTTTATGCAGTCCTATTTCGTTCTCAAAAGTGTTCCCCAAGTTGCAGGCATATCTTTAAAAAAAATCTTTTAGAACAATGTCATGGCAAGACGGAGCACATTTCGAATATATTTAAGATTATATTCAGGTAAATAAACCTAAGTTTTAATTAAATAAAGTAATGCTCTGAGAATTCGAAGTGGATTTTTAAGATAGCAGAATGTAACAATTAATATAAAAAAAAAGAAACTTTACTTGAAAAACGTCTTCATATTCTCGAAAGCCCGGACGGCTTGGCCCATTGCCATAAAATCAGAGACCAGGGGTATCTTCAACAACCATGGGAAAACGCCTACGATAGAAGTCTGGTCGAAGTTTTCTATTCCAACCTCAAAATTCTTGTCCAGAAAAACCCTATCCGGGTCTTCGTACTCGTATCTCTTGCCGAACACCAGGGTGGAAATGTTGTTGGACATGCTCGGGGTCAGGGGCTTAGTCAAGTCCATCGGGGCGCCATTGTGGGAGCGGAGTTTGTCGAGAAAGTGGTGGATTTCGTCCTGAAAATGTTAAAACAACTTAAGCTAACCTGAAATGTGTTCATGGCAGCAACCTTTATTTGGAAACAAATTTCTCATAGGGTTTCTATACTCTTAGCAAAATTAAATCTTGCCATATTCAACATTGACATAGAACTCTGGCTCTTTGTAAGCCGAGTGTCCCCCAAATGGTTCTAAAAAATGTATACCAGTTTCGATTAATATGCCGAGTCTGAAAAGAGCATGGACCACCAAAATGTTGCCACTTAAAAAAAACAATTTCGAAATGAACTCCCCACGTAGTATTTATTTGAAAAGGTTACGGGAAAATTAAAAGAATGCAAAAAATATAAACATTTCTTGACGTTTGGTTTAGGATATTCTAAAGCTTAAATTTGATTAGGAAGACCCAAAATACCTAATTAAATGTTTTTTTAAAGGTTTTGTAAGCTGATATGTTCCTTAAATGAAGCTTAAAATTCAAAGCGTTTTATTTCTGTGTTTCGTACGTAATAAAAACCATTTCGGCCGAAATTTTTTCTTTCAAATCATAAATTTTGCATAGTCAAGAAGAAGACGGATACGCTGAAGTCAAGAGCCAAGGCATAAAAAAAACAATGATTTGTCAAGTGATGCCATCGATCGCTATGAAGCAAGTCTAAACTGAAGTTCATATCGACCAATTTGGCTCTATTTTAAAGTGGAGTCTGTACAGGGTTATAGTTCCGACTTTGTGACTGTCTAATAAAACTATAAACCTACAATTGCAATGTACATTTCCTACCCTTGGAGGGAATTACTTCCATCTTGTTCAAATTCAGATCTTGTGCTACAGCCTATATTTGTGCATAGAGTCATTTTTGTATTATTAATCTACGATTTTTAAATAAAAACTAAATGATGCATTTACTTCGAGCTAACAGTGAGAGAGTGTTTTCTTTAGGTGTAGTAAGGATAACTTGGCGACTTTATTTTTCACCAAGCATCTCCATCTTCTTCTTAACTGTATGATTAGTGGATCAATCAAAATCTTCGTAGAAGTGTCACAGGGTGAGGCAAATAAAAATGGCCAGGTCTAGAGATAGGAATATGTTGAAATGCTTGTCGAGAAAAACTCTAGAAGATGCCTGAAACCTGTGTTTGCTTTCGTTGGACCGGATTAGCTTCACATTAGAGCTACTCATAGACTAGTGGCGAGTTCAGATCTTAGTTCGTATTGTATGAAGATGTCCCATAATGCAAATTTTGTGTCTTGCAATTAATTAAGAATGTTTTTTATTACCAAAATCAAAAAGGTCTGATTGTCTAGGATAATTAATGACCAAAATAATCCCTAGTGATAACTTAAACTAACAGAAAACCGACATTTTTGACCGAAACACCCAACCGACCACCATTCAAGGTGAATGTATGTTTCCTTACCATTATCTCCCCCTCTATCTGCGTCTTCCCTAGTCCCAGGTCTCTCATAGATTGCAACACGAAACGTCTTTGCTCTCGCCATTTGTGCATGCCATTCATGAAGAAGACACCTGAAAACACATAAAAAGACATCACATAATACAAATGGGCAATATCAAAGCAATACATGTTTAAGTGTGTAACCTTAAACATGTATTGCTTTGATATAAGCCACAAGGAAAATGTGCGTGTTTTTAAGACTCTTCAAGGCTTATTTACTTAATTCTTCCGTGTGCTTAAAGAAATCACGTATTTTTTTTAATCATTAGAAATCATAGTATTGTTTCAATTTAGGGTGGATTACAAAGAACTGAGGAAAGATTAGGAGTCAAATTAATATGCTTAAAAGACGTCATATTATCAATCACTGGTGCACAATGTGGTTCCTTGATTGTACAACATTTGTTTATAAAGAGAGATATACACTGTGAAAAGAATCTGTAACCATTATAATTTTTTTTTGTAAAAAGCTTTTCCTAGAAAACTTCTAGTAAATAATTCCTAAAAATAGTGCTGCAAAGCACATAATATATTTTTGATAACATTCCATGTTTATATCATGTAGATTTACAGAACTATTTTATGTATCCCACACATGTAATGTGTCTGTAACTATACACGAAAATTTTATGGATACCACATTTTCCGTGCAATTGCAAAAAAAAAAAATCTTCTTTCGCTGAGTGGAATCAAACCCTTGTCTCCCGCGTGACAGGCGGGGATACTGACCATTCCACTACCGAGGAATAGCAGACTGCCGAAACCCGGGATCGAACCAGGAACCTTTAGATGTCCGATCTAAAGCTCTCCCAACTGTGCTATTTAGGTACACAGATGGTCAGGAAATGAGAAGTGAAATTCATTTGAAACAATCAACTACGTTAAAAATTTAAAATGGTGATTGGTCTTGAATCACGATCGAGGCCAAACTTTAGTGGCGATGCGCGCGACACTTCATGTAGAAGAATATGATTGGTTGAAAAAATTGCAAATACTATAATTTTTTTAGTAACTGCAGAAATGAAGATTTCTGGAGAGGATACAAAACTTTACTCTACTACTTTTTTTTACTCTACAAAAACTTTTTTGTAAAATTAGTTATTTCTGTAACATTACTAAAACAAATTCTGTATGTTTACAGAATTTTTTTCTCAGTGTAGAGACACTTATTGTTCCATTTTATGCATAAAAAATTTTACTTAGTTTTAATTTACATTTATTCGTTTAGTTATGTATAATTCTATTGCCCAGTTAGTATGGTGGTATGGTTGTCCTGAATACAAGCAGAGAACGTGCTCATTTCTGTGGTTACTTATGTCCTGTGGGGTGGTTATAGCGGCGTAGTACTATGGGTTCATGAAATCTAGAGAAAAGTGCTCGCCACCAAAAGCTACGTGCCGAAATTGGGGAGGTGGCGCTCTTTATGGAGAAGTCAGACATCCACTTTCTCACGAGTACTAAAAATATTGTACCAATGGATGCTGCCCCGTTGCCAACCTGGCTATGGCCAGAAGGCACACGACAACAACAACATGTATAATTTTATAAGGGTTCAAAATACAATTTTTAAACTATAATATAGATTTTTGCTCGATATACATTTTACATGTTGTATCGCTTTTGGAAAATTATAAATATCTAGATATAAAAATAAAATAGTTATTAAAAAGAAGTTATGATACATTTTGCTTCTGTTAAAACCCAATAACTTTTCCAGCTACAATTAGAAACAACTTCAGAGGACAATAAAGTTTACATTAAGTAAGTTTTTTTTTGTGTTATTTCTAAAAGTTTGAAAAATATTGAGTTCTTAATTTTTTTTGGCTTTTAATTATTTAAGCACAAGAGTTTCGCTTTATTTAAGTGTTGGCTACATTTTCAAGAAACGTCAAGCGTCGCCGTAGCGGAAACTAAATTTTGAACTTTGCTTAAATATTTACAGCTACACATTTACGCAACTTCTCTGCAAATTGCAAATAAATTTAGCACATGATAATGCATATTATTTTAAGAAAGACAATTAAGGAAACAAATTTCATTTTACAAAGTATAAAATACAACTAAATTAATGTGTTTTGCGATTTTTTGGAATATTTATAAGTATTGTGGGAAGTTATTTTAGGTGAAAGTTACTGCTTCTACGTAACTAATTTTTATAAGAATTTAAGTCGGTATTAAGGAAACAGAAAAGTAGAGAAAAGTAGCAAGCTTTGGTTCGTATAAAACTAGTTTTATCATAATTTAAAATATTTAATTCGATTTTAAAAGCAACAGCTAGCGCCACCTGGTTTAATATTTTCAAATACGTTTTTTACATGAAAAAAAAATATTTTCTCAACTTACTATCCTCATTAAACAGCTTCATAGGACCTGAGATTGGCCTTCCAAGAAAGTCGGGTCTCGCCAAAGCTTCTTTTATCGCTTCCACACCGTGAAGACAAACAACGGTTTGAACGCCCATATTCACACTGAATATAAAAAAAAGTACATAAATGAATGGAAAACTTGCTTCATTGCATAGGAATTTGTCTGCCCAGGAGTCTTTGGCGACGACAGCGAGTAATCGCCTTAACTGGTGTAAAGAAACATGACTCTTACTAGGTTCTTCTTTCACGGCAACCCTGATTCACAGTTGAAACAATTCCTATGTTAGTACCGTGAGAAAAGACGCAAAGGAAAAACCGGTGTCCTGTCGCCAACTTCTACCAAGCAAATCTGATAGCGGGAAAATTCCTGTGCAATCAAAGGGTTCTTCCCCTGGATTCTTTAACATTCATTTGCAATTGTTGAAGTCGAGACCGCTTTTTAATGCCAATCTGAGTCTGGTTAAAAATATCGTATAACGGAAGGAATAGGGAATAACAATGTATTGTAGTAAAATATTGAATGATATTTATTAATCCTATTCTAAAATGTGAATATCTTAATTTTTTTGTGCCCTTTTTCCAATTTTTTGACTCGACTCACTAGAACCATGAACACACTGTTCGGTGTCGAACTTTACCAACACTTACAAATTCTACAAGACCAAAGCGCAGTTCAATGACGTCATGCATTGATGTCATGCGAAAGTCAATACTAAGAGCCATATATTTACATATTTACACGCTTTTTATTGTCAGTTTTGAAATATGCATAGTTACATATATATTGACAGGATACCACAAAACTTATCACGTCAGACGCCATATCCGTCTGTCCGCAAGCTTGACCTTCGGTCTGCTCATTATAATTATAATAATAATAATAATAACAATAATAACAATAATAACAACAATAACAATAACAATAACAATAACAATAATAATAATAATAATAATAATAATAATAATAATAATAATAATAATAATAATAATAATAATAATAATAATAATAATAATAATAATAATAATAATAATAATAATAATAATAATAATAATAACAATAACAATAACAATAATAATAATAATAATAATAATAATAATAATAATAATAATAATAATAATAATAATAACAATAATAATAATAATAATAATAATAATAATAACAATAATAACAACAATAATAATAATAATAATAATAATAATAACAGCAGTAATAATAATAATAAATAATATTAATAAAATAATAATAATAATAATAATAATAATAAAATAATAATAATAAAAAATAATAATAATATTTAAAACAACAACAATTACTTTTTTAATAGTAATTATTAATATAATAACATAACTTACTCCTTACAATAATAATAATAATAATAATAATAATATATTACAACAAAACAAGATTTTTTTTCCAGGTTCATAATAACAATGATAATATTCTTATTGTAATATCATAAATCATCACAATATAACACTATCACATATCATCACAATAATAATGGTGATAATATTTCTTGATAATTATAAATAATAACTTAATTATTATTATAATAATGATTAAATAAATAAAAATAATATTAATAAAGTCCATCACAATAATAATTATTAGAAAAATGTAATAACAACTTACCTAAAGATGTCGCCATACTTTTCGCCAAGCTTATGAAAATCCCAAAAGGGGTCTGAGATGAATGGTAAGTAACCCACAATGGGCAACCCATACGGGCCCGGCGGCAAATTCTTCCTCCATTCTCTCCAGGCATTTAGAAGAAAGTAAGACGCAACCAGGACGACCAGCGCGATCAAAATCTCGCTTTCGAACTCTCGAGCCCGCTTCACGAATGCCCATAATAACGTCTGGATCTGCGACATCGTTAAAAGATGATTTTTGGAGCCAGGAAATGTTTAAATTTCCGCACGACGGAAATGTAATTTTTTTTACAAATCCAGTTTACGTCTAGTGCAAACGAAGATTTTTTTAACGAGAAAAAAAAATCAGATATTCGATCAACAGATCACAAATCCAAATTACTTCAATTGCGAACGATTTTTACTTATTTGGGAAAAGGGGTGTTGATATCCTTTCTTCCACTCAAAAGTATCAGATAAATTTCGATTAATCTTTTATTGTTGAATTGGTGATATGAGTTTAAGGCATAACAAGCATTGAATGAATGCACAGCAAACTTGGAATTAACCTTCACTGAGAAAAAAATTCTGTAAACATACAGAAAATGTTTTAGTAATGTTACAGAAATTAACCAATTTTACAGGAAAAGTTTTTGTAATGCGGAACAGAAATCTTCATTTCTACAGTTACAAAAAAAAATCTAGTATTTGCAGTTTCTTCCAACCAATCGTGGTCTTCCACAGTCGCCACGTAAGTTTGGCCTCGATCGTAATTCAAAGCATTTTAAATGTATACTTTACTTTATTGTTTCAAATGAATTTCACTTCTCATTTCCTGACTATCTGTGAGCTGAAATAGCATGGTTGGGAGAGCGTTAGACTGAACATCTAAAGGTTCCTGGTTCGATCCTGTGTTTCGACCGTCTGCTATTCCTCGTTAGAATAGTGGTCAGTACCGCCGCCTGTCACCCGGGAGACCGGGGTTCAATTCCACACCGGGAAAGTAGACATTTCGTTTTTATTTGCAATTGCACGGAAAATGTGGTATCCATAAAATTTTCTTGTATAGTTACAGAAACATTACTTGCGTGTGGGATACATAAAATAGTCCTGTAAATCTACATGATATATACATGTAATGCTAATAAAAATATAGTATGTATTTTTACAGCACTATTTTTAGTAATTATTTACTAGAAATTTTCTAAGAAAAGTTTTTTACAAAAAATTTTCTTGTAATGGTTACAGATTTTTTTCACAGTGTTGTTCAATTCCCCCTCTGCTGTGTCAATAACAATTTTTTTTCTTGTAGTTACATTATTTTTAGCATCGCGCAACGCAACCAAGGCCAGAACGCTTCGCTTATATATAAGACTAATAGCAAAACAAAACTAACAAATGCAGTGATTTTATTATTTAACTATATTTCAGTTTTTTTAAGTTTGCCTCTAAAAAAATACGTGTTTTATTCTGTTTGTGTCTGGATGTAAATATTTGGGGGCACAGATTGGTGTATGATATTTGATATGATATTTTCAAACGGAGTGTTACACTGTTAAAAAGTTTGTGCTTGCTTTCACCATAATAATGATTTCTAGTAGCTGCAGCGGCTGTGTGTGTCATTCCAATACCGAAAATATGGTGAAACACTTCACCACACAGTCGTTGCAGCTACTATGAACCATTATTATGGTGATTACTGCTATCATATGTATTAAGAATGGTATGCAACCTTAGCTTCTGAAACAATTACCTTAAGGTAGGCAAATACCCAAAATTAATCAAAATTCTTAAATTTTTACTATTGATTTAATATTTTCCAAATTTGGCATACTGATTTCAAATATAATGAATAATACTATTTATGCATTTTTTAAAATTTAAATGTAATTTATTTATTTTAAACCGTGTTTTTCTACTAAAAAAGGAGGTTTACGCTAACAAGTCTACCACATTGAATTTTCATCCTATTAACATTAATTATGTGTTAAATTCTTCGTTTTGAACTGATGCATGCAATGACCCTCTAGAGTTGCATACAAATTACAAGAAAAGAAGTAAGTAAGAAAATTTTTATAAATTAACCACAAAAAAGGATTTTTTTTCGATTAACTTACACTTGGGCATTTTTTTTAAAAAAAACTTATAGATTTACACCGGATGTTAGAGGTTCATGGCACAGATATATATTAAAATAACATCTGTAAAAAATTTCAGGTAAATTAATGTAAAACTTTTTATACTAGAAGTGTTGGCGCAAACCCCCTTTTTTAGGTGAAAAACACCGTTTAAAATAAATCAATAAAATTTAAATAAAAAAATTGCCAAAAAAGCATTGCTCATTATATTTGAAATCACTATGCCAAATTCGGAAAAGATTAAATTAATAGTAAAAATTTTAGAATTTTGGGTATTCGCCTACCTTAAGAAACTATTCTAAATCTCCCAACGGTAGGAACAGTTGGGATTTTGATATTAGGATGATGGAAGCAATCACGACAATGGTAACAATATCAGTGATGGCAGTTTTGTAATAAGCCTTGCTGGAAGGAGTCCCCGATGGCATAACAAAAATTAAAAAGCTGAACCCATACTTTTGTTCAGTCTTTAGATCCTAATTAATAGACATCGACAAAACTCGACATTATATGATTTTAAATAACATCTCGTGCGACATCTAGATTTACTCAGACAGTAAGAGCTCTACACAATTTCTAAGCAAATCATTAATGACAAACTCGTCATGGACATTGTATAAACAAGCTAAAGATTAACTCAACACACAATGACATTCATCTGAAATTAATCCTGTCATGTAGACTTCTTCTTAGATGATTTAGCTGATGAACTGGCTAAAAAATTTGTAAATAATGGTCTTCGTACATATGGTTAAATTTTCTCGAAGGTCAGGGCCGATAACAGCAAGGCATGGAGAATCCCTCCAACTCATGATTGGTATGAAAAATTTTTTTTTTTTTGGCAGCTCCGGAACTGAAGATGACAGGAAAATACATCACCAGAGAACCAACCAGACATACACGCTCCCTTAAGGTAGGCGAGTACCCAAAATTCTAAAATTTTTACTATTACTTCTTTAATCTTTTCTAAATTTGGCATATTGATTTCAAATATAATGAACAATGCTTTTTGGGCAATTTTTTTTAATTTATATATAATTGATTTACTTTAAACGGTGTTTTTTAACTAAAAAAAAGGGTTTACGCTAACACTTCTAGCATAAAAAGTTTTACATTAATTCACCTGAAATTTTTTACAGATGCTATTTCAATACACATCTGTGCCATGAACCTCTAACATCTGGTGTAAATATACAAGTGCCGCCTCGGTGGCTGAATGGTTAGTGTACTGACCTTTGGAGCTGCTGAGGTCGGGTTCGAATCCCGGTCAGGCATGGATATTTCTATTTGTCAATAAATGTTGTTATTTGTCTATGTGTTTGTGTCGTCCTTTCTTTGTGTGTCTCCTGTGACTGTCCCTTCTGGCGAGCGGGGTAATGGGCTACATAGCCTACGCCCTTCCCTTCTAGAGGGCGCATTTGCATTCCATTCCTAATATACAAGTTTTTTTTTTTAAAAAAAAGTGTCCAATGGTAAGTTAATGGAAAAAAAATTATCTTTTTTTGTGGTTAATTTATAAAATTTTTCTTAATAACTTCTTTTTTGTAATTTGTATATGTAACTCTAGAGGGTCATTGCATGCATCAGTTCAAAACGAAGAATTTAACACATAATTAATGTTTATAGGATGAAAATTCAATGTGGTAGACTTGTTAGCGTAAATCTCTTTTTTTAGTAGACAAACACCGTTTAAAATAAATAAATTATATTTAAATAAAAAAAATGCCTAAATAGTATTATTCATTATATTTGAAATCACCATGCCAAATTTGGAAAAGATTAAAGTAATAGTAAAAATTTTAGAATTTTGGGTATTCGCCTGCCTTAAGGAGCGTTCACATGAGCCATCGAATCCATAGAATGCCACAATCCCCATTAGGGGAAAAATAGGTCGAGCAGGATTTCTTACCCAATATGATAGTCTGTGGCCAATCCGTGGCTTCAAACATCAAACCCTCCTTCATTGGAGGGTTTGCGAAACCACCCAATGAAACCCTGCAATCCAGGTTCTGTCTGTTAGAAAATCTCCAAGAAGGGAAAATTGCTGAGTTTGCCCTCCAATCCATGGATTCGATGGCTCATGTAAAGGCGCATTTACATTCGTTCAGAGACAAAAGATGTACAATGAGTGCCACAAATACAATACCAACCAATCTTCTCTGGACCATCTGCTTTCCTATTTGGAATTGCAGAAAAGTGACCTATTTGAGGCCCGTCCGTGGCCAGTGGTTAAAGGCATCCGCCTCAGGTTTCAGCCTTCTCAGGAATGCAGGGGCTCGAATCCAACCTACTGCCAGTCATCCTATAAATCGGATATCTGTACTGGCAAAGAGTAGAAAATCCAACTCGTGACGGATGGGCCCGAGTACACTGTTACAGACGTGCTCGTTAAATCTGTGGAGTCCATAGTCCCGACGGTGTCAGCGTACGATGTCGCTCGAAGTTTCATTGGGTGCCCGCTCAGGTGTCGACCTCGTCAATTGACCAGGGTTCTAAATTCCGAGGCGTTTATTGGCTGTGTTAAAACTCCTAATGAATTGTAGAAATAGGCAGCCGGGAGCGATTACACTACACCACCCCTATTAAACTACCTTTTTGAAAATCCTGCGCTGGTTCGAGATTTTTTGTGGGCGAACGGTATTTTGGATTTGGTCTGGATTAAGTGTCATAAGAAATAACAACAACTTAGGTATAAAGTAGTAAAACTTAATTTACAGATAGTTAAAAAATGTTTCCCACACTCAAAAAGTGCGTTGTAAAATGATCGAAAATCCTGAAGAAATGTGTATGATTAAATTGCTAAAAATGAATATTGTATTATGATTGGTCATCGGTGCTTGTTTTTATTACTTAATCACCGGAAAGTCAGTCATTTTTTGTGACACAATTTGAAAAAAAAATGTTCCATAGCAAAATTTTATTTCAACAAGTGATTATGTGCATTCATAATTGTTAAAATTATTTTTTTCCAAACGGCATTAAAAAGTGGGCATTCAAACAAAAAAAAGGTGGAAAGAGCATAGAAACAACGTCAGTCACTAATTTCAAATTTTTCAGGATGGAGAAAAAACGTAAAAACTTCTCCTCTATTTCTGCACTCTACACTCGAAACAAACGACCTGTATTTACGGATCATTATTACGTACGATATGTATTACGTACTCAACAGACTAATGTAGTTTTTGCATCCAACACGCATCTTGCCTTTCTACGCTTATTTTCATTGATAACGAGGTTGACTGAAGCGGTTTCTGCACTCACCGATTAAATTATGAACAATGCAATATTCATTGCATTTTGTTAACGTTTAAAATATGAACCTTAATAAACAAAGTATTTAGCAATATGTGTTGTGTTGATAAATGTTAGGTAATTATTAATTCTAACAGACTAAACAAAATAATAGCTTTACCAGATTACGTGTACAGGGTGGTTATAAAATAACGCTCGCTATTCGGGCTGGTCTGCATCTTTAATGAATAATTCTACCCCCATAAATAATTCTACCCATTCTTTTTCCCTCTTCTTGATTAGTAAGTGTCTTAATTTTTGATGCATATGGATTATTCATTCAAGCTACACCACTCCGAATAGCGAGCGTTATTTTATAACCACCCTGTATATTCGACGAAAGTAGAAGAATTCTAAAAAAAAAAATGATAGTTATCTGTGTTTAATAAAATTTAATAAACCTTTTTACTAACATTGGTGGGCGTCTAGTCTATTGTATGTTATAAATTTGTTTCTTGTGTGTGACATTTGTAAAGTTATATCAAAATAACTGAAATTATTCGAATATAATTTCCTAAACATTTCGTAATCCAGAATCTCAGTTTGAGTTAAACGATTTTGACCGGATATTTCCATTTCCCAGTCTCCAATTCCCCGCTTAGTAAAACTTAAAACGTCTTTTAAAAAAAGAAATTACTCAAAGTTTATTAATAAAAGTACAACAATTATCAACAATGAAAAAAAAAATATACACACAATGGCATAATACACATAATGGCATAATGAAAAAGAGATTGTAAGTAAATGAACTCAATATTGGGATTATGCATAATTTTTGTTTCACTGTAGAACACTGTAAAAAAATCTGATAAATTTAAGGGGAAAACACGTACATTTACAGAAAAATACTGTTATTTTCTTTTAAAAGTGTTTCCTAAAAAGTAAATCTTATATTTCTTTCTGTCTTTTTTAATTTTTAACCTTGTGAAGATCACTAGAACGCAACAGAACAACCAATTTAACTATTTGTACAAGCGGCGTGTGCAGAAACAGCTCAGATGCGAAGCGTTGGACTGTGAATTAAAGGTTTGTGGTCCCAACCCAGGTTCGGCAGTTCATTCAGATTCGAAAGGATTGTGATCATCAGTAAACCATCTGTTACTAATGTTTACAAGAAAGATAAAATTTTGTTTTTTCTATACAAGCGTCGATTAAAAACAGCATATGCATAAAAATTACAAATTGTTCGTATAAAAGGAACAGTTTAATCTCTGTTAATTGTGTGTTTTTTTACTGACACACCAGATAATACATTCTTTACGTAAAATACTTTTTTACAGTGTACAAAGGGTAATTTGGTAAATGCAGGCACATATATCGTGTCAGCTTCTTGCCAAGAATCGAACTTTGTAAGGATCTAGCCTATATGTTGCTTTCATGGCAGCTTGGAATGTACACTGTAAAAAATTTGGCCTGAATTTACTTGCAATTACTTAGTAACTTTACAGGTATCACACCATTTACTAGAAAATTACCTGTAACCAATCTCTTATAGTAGGTTTACTAAACAAACTGCTGTAGTAATACTAAGTAAATTGATATAACGCCTTACAGCACCCCCTGCCTATCTTTTCTAGAGATGCGTCATTTTTCTAGCAGCATTGAAATGTGTTTGATCGGTCATCGGATTTAGCGAAAACTCACTGGTGATCGTATCTGTAATTTGAAAGTGCGCGAGACAAAATCAGCAATCGGTGAACGAAATTCTAATAATAAAAGTCATTGATTCGATATCGGTCAATGGTAAAAATTCAATCAATGTACGTTTCATTGGAAAATTATGACAAATCGATAATCGCAACGATAAGAAACAAAAAAAATCAATAGTAAAATTTCTTAATCAATAACATAAAACTTCTTTAACGATCAAGATTTTAACCCCTTTATTAACACGCAAATGTACAGCAAGTCCCGATGGCAGCGAGGTTCCGCGCAGTTCCTCGTTGCAAGACGAGCGCGCGGATCCCGAGATACGCAGGTTCGATCCTCCGCAAATTCGAAATAATAACCGACTAACAAGAAAAATTAGTGGGCCCTCTGGTTTGAAATTTTTGAAACTGCTTATAGTTTCTTAGTAAACATACAAGAAAATCCCCTGTAAAGCTACTGCAAGTTTCTTAGTAAACGGACAAGCAAAGCATCTGTAAATCTACTACAGTTTTCTTAGTATGGTTACTAAGGAAATGTATGTGTTATTTACTAAGTTTAATGTAGTAAGGTTACTAGAAAAGTCCATGGCACCTGAGTTTCCTAGAGATTTTCTAGTAATACTACGGATTTTTTTTACTGTGTAGGCTTATACCCATCAGGAAAGACTACTTGGAACTTTTGCAAGATAGAAGTGAAGTAGAGGAACATTTCCATCATGGCCATTTGTTCTCCTGGGCAGACTCTTTTGCCTGTTATAATAAATGTCAAAAATTTACTATGAAACATTACTTGAAGATTTTAATGGAAATTTGAAGAAGCCAAGTGACTTTATTTTTATTTTATCAAAATGAGATTCTTGTGTCAATGAACATGTTATTCAATCCTAAAAACATACCCTCTTAAAACAAAGGAGTGAAATGCACTCCTGTAGGAGAAGTGCATTTTTGACACTGGAAAGGAGTGAATAGTTACTCAGACTGAGTTAAAATCACTCATTTGGAGTGATCTTGTCGCAGATTCGACATAAAAATGATTCACTCCTGCTGTAGGAAAAGTGCATTTTCGACACTGGAGAAGTGAAAATTAACTCAGACTAAGTTAAAATCGCTCGTTTGTTTTAAGAGTGTAACAAGTATCCCTTTTTAATGTTATTTAAGTTAGGTAAATTTTTTACCGTTTGAATGTCCCGTTTCTAACAGATCTAATTGTAAACTAAAAACGTTAACGCTCAATTTCTCGCTTTCTCTTTTTTTTATCACTTCGCACGTTCTTCCAATAAGCTCTTCAATTATTATGCACTGTTAAAAAGTTGGTGCATGGTTTTTACCAAAAAATAATGGTTCCCAGAAGCTCCAGCTGCAACAGCATATTATGAAATGTTTCACCGATTTTTCTATATTCTGTCGAACCGTTTCACATGTTTTTGTCTCCAAAACCTCAATATAATTCAATCGAGCGCAACAAATATAGTTTAACATTTCACCACACAGTCGTTGCAGCCACTACAATTTATTATTATTGTGAAACAGAGCTCGATATTTTTGACAATGTAGAAAATAGCAGTTAATACTGAAATCAAATCTATCTTTGACAAGTTAAATGCAGCACTTTTAAAATTAATTAAAACATTTCTGTTGTGAAGGCTTTAATGATTACAAAGCGATGGAAAAATATAATAAAGTATAAATATTTCAGAACAAAATTGACTGATATATTTTTTTAAGTCTCTTTCATGCATCCCTCATTGAGATAACTGATTATTTAAGTGATTTATTTATAATTACAATTTTAATTTTGTAATGCATAGGGGAGAGGAGGGAGGATTGGGACATTTTCACATAAATATTTTTTTATTCATTATCCCCTGCTTATTCATAGATTCAAAGGGTTAAATAATAAACTTACATGTTTTCTATTATTTTTAAAAAATACACCCCATTTAAATGTTGAAAATTTTTATAACTGTTGAGAAATTCAAATTACAAGAATTTTGTCCCATCCCTCCCCCTTGGGTGGGAGGAGTGGGACACGAGTATGGGAGGGATGGGACGCATTTGAAAATTAAAGAAAAATTATCGAATATCATAATGAGAAAGGTTAACATCAAAAGAAAAGCAAGACTGCGCTCTACTGGTCCCACCAATCAATTGTGGCGGCAGCAATTTCATGATAATATCGTTTTTTCTATTATACAATACATAGTCATCCCGTTGAGGAAAGTAAGAATTTCCGTTCGTATCCTTTCTCAAAAATTTTACATTGTAACAATCAGCATTGTCAATACTCTCCACCATTGCAATGTAGAAAACAATTGACCGTTTGGTGATGAATTTGACAAACACAAAATCATATTTGCCTATGTTAGGATTGTCTTTTATCCAGTCAATTTCCATGTCATCATCTGAACTGTCATGTAATGAAAATAATGACCCTTCGCTTTCACTGTATTCAATATTCATATCTTTGAACGGTAATTTTCTTTTGAATTTTTTTAAATTTTAGACTTGCACTTATATATTTAAGTTGGCACCTTTTTCCCCTAGTCTGGCAGCTTCTGCTTCTTCAATTTCCTTCTCAAGAATATCTGTTAATATTCTTGTTTGTTCTTTTTTCCTTTACTTTTATTCAATGGATTCCTAGGTTCTGCTTTAGGAAATGGTCGTATGGACACGAGGAAGGAAGAATAGACTGGAAGGAGGAGGAATGGACGTGTCCCATTCCTCCCTCTTTCAGTGTGTCCCATTCCTCCCTCTACATAATGCTTCTAAAAAATAACTTCTCACATAAACCATGCTGACTTTTGGCTTAAGTAAACTGCTGATAAGCATACATTGTATCTTTAAGAGTACTGTTACACTATATTATGTTTGTTTTAGAAATTACATGAGTAAAGAAATAAAACTAAAAAAAGATTAAAACCTTTCTCTGGAAGTGTGAAAATAAACTTTTTCCAAATGTAAACTGGAAGTTGAATCTGTATAAACTAGAAATAGGTTACAACAAGAAGCTATACATATGCTATCTGGTGGTGAGACTGGAAATAAAATTAGGCCATTTATTTTGCTGAAATTTCAGCTGTCCCACCCCTCCCACCGTCCCAATCCTCCCTCCTCTCCCCTAGTTATTTATCCGAAAAATACATAAAATGACAAAGTTCATATTGTTTGTTTTTTTTTAAACTTTTAAAAGTACTACGCTTAGGAATTATAAATTCCGGGGTTTTAAAAGGGGATTAATTTTTAATTTTGGGTTTTTTAAAAGACAATAAAGGGCCAGGAGATATCTTTAAAGAGCAGAAGGTTGCCAATGAAGTTCTAAGTAGATAAAGGCTTCCTTAAATAGACATAGTCTTTTAGGAATGGAAACCCTCGGTCAACAATTTCATAAGGTTGATGATCGAACGGATGATCACTATTGGTCTTGTGGCCCCTTCGTAACAAGGATGTCTCAAAAAGTAACATTTTGACCTTATTACTTAAAAAGATGGAACAGCTATGATGTAATGAGCGGTCCCGATTCGGGAATTTGTGTAACGTTGCCAAGCAACGAAAATATCCAAAATGTGGTAAACATACCGATTCACATTTCATACAACTAGATGGGTATAGCAATGATACGTAAAATTTTCAAGCCCACCAAAAGTCGCCAATGAACGCCAGCCATTATATTTTAGGTTTACCAAGAAGATCTCTAAATACTACACTGTATACTTCAACTGGGATATGGCAGGCTCAAGGTACTTACCCGCAGAAAAAGGCATAAAATGCGGTGGTCTCGACACCGATTTTTTGTCTTTGGTGATGAAGCGGTCGGGAATGAAGCTCTCGGGATCGTCCCAATAGTTGGGGTCGTGGTGAGCATTAAAAATATAAAATTGTTTTAAATACCCCAATATTGAATGCCTTTTGTTTGGTTTATTATAATTTCTTTTCAGTAAAATATTCGTTTCATTACCTTAAGTATTTATTGATTGGGATAGTTTTTTTTATGTGCAACTCATTTAACATTATGTCACCTAAACTTTGCACGTCTCTAACTCCCCTGAAACTGCTTAAAAACTAACAAAATTTGGCATTTCGCATTAAAATATGTCATAGATTAGAAATATGGACTCAAAAAGGGGTGTTTCTATTGGAAATTTTAAAGTAATTAACATTTTTAATATGAAGGTGGCCCCTTATGCAAATTTTGTGTCACGCGATTAACTCAGAAAGTTAATTGTTCACAATGTCAAAAAGGTTCGATTCTGTAGGGTGATTAACGGCTGAACTAATCACTAGTGGTACTTTCTTTATTTCCGCCAGCTGTACCTAAGGCCTTTGATACTAGTTATTTCAATAGATCCATCTTCAAAAGTGCGAGGGAAAATATTTGCAAAGGCTCTGGAAAAACTATTGTCCATTGGTATACCTTTGACCTGTTCATAAAAATCGATTCCATTGAAAACATAGTTTTCAAAAAGATTAAATTTGCACATCCTCGTCCTCATTTGTACTGTTGGATGATCGGACTTGGTACGTATTTTTTGTTCCTCTATATTTTATTCCTCTTTGTTTGGTTTCGGAGGCGTTGGGGTCTAAGGAGTGCCGTTTCCGCTTACAGTGGGCAATCCATTTCACAAACGCCTCCGGAAATCTTGACTGGCAGATGAGAAGATCAGTTGGGATCTCCGGTCTTTATTTTCTGTTTTCTTTTTGTATTTCTATTAGTAAAACATGTTAATTGATACAAAGATAGAGTATTGCAATGTCAAACTACAATTGCTTTAATTACTTATTTTATTTGAAAAGAAATTCGTAGTAAAAATGAGTATTTTAAGTTAATTGTTTTCAGATAGATTGCTTATTTAAACCAATTCTTCTAGTATATGATAATTTTTATTGTATTTTTTTACATCAAGTAATTGAGATATTTAATTGAATTACTTATTCTATTTAAAATTAAATATATATTTTACATATACTGTTTCCAGATCTTCGCAATTTCAATATTCCTTGTTCGCTCTTCAAACTTCTCATCCAAGCGTCTGCTCTGTTCTTCTGAAAAGTGGTTCCTCCAATCTCCGATAATTCCTTTTCGAACGAAACTCAGTCTTCGTGGTTTTTGTGCCACATCCTTAACGTAATTGCATTCATCCATTTTATTTACCATAGCCTTTAAGCCTTCGGGTACCTCGGAATTATCGACAATGGCACGTATGGCAGACGCGAAAAAATCGTTCATTCTCTTGTTGAGAATGGCCTTCATTTCCTTTAAGCTGCTGTATTCCAAAACGTTTTCCATTTTCTGTCTATCATTACGCAAGGGTTCGGCGAACTTCTCGTTGTCGACAAACGATGCCATTTTTAAGATGGCTGCTTCGGGGTTTTCTTTCATTTCTTCGTAGGTGACATATAAAATGTTTGGCCTGTTTCTAAAATAGACAAATAAAATATATGCATGATCATTTTTTATTAAAAATATCCCCTATAAATAAGAACTAAACTAGCATTGAAGTTTATTAACAAATTTATTATAAACTATAATAAAAATTATAGTAAAATCATTAGTGTTCAAATGGAGCAAGGCGTTTACAGCAATCATTGTAAAAAAGTTTTTTTTATCTAATTGTAAGTTTATTTTAAGATGTGTCAAAAACTTTTATAGGTTGAATCCAGCGAATATCATGATTATATGGCGAAGTCATAAACTTGCAAAGCAGTTTTTTGAACTGAAGCTTTAGCTAGAAAATGGAAGGATAATGCAAAAGCTAAAACTTTTAAAACTTTGTGATTTTAACAAGATTGCGGTATCTGGAGGACTATACGAATCTGCGAATTGGATGTGACCAAAATAGAAATTATTGTCGTTGAAAGTTATTAATTGTTCTTGTGTGTGTGTGTGTGTGTGTAATCACAAATGATTCAATTTTTTTAAATACCTTTACTGCCTGAATCACCAAAAAACTAGCTTCTTTTTTAAAAGGTTTGAGTGGTAAATTTTTTATGAGGTTTGAGTTGTAAATTTAATTTGTAATTTTTTTAGTTGTATTGTGTGTTTTTCCCATCAATAATTCAATAAATTTCATCATCAGTTTTAGTTGTGTTTTTTTCCTATCAATTTTTTACAAGTTTCTTGCTTCAGGAAAAAGCTTAAGGAATTGATTTCCTTAAATAAAAACTGCATAAGGGGTCCTCTACATTGTAAATTAGTACCAACTTTGAAAATTAAAATGGAAACACCCAATTTTTATTTTATAAAAATCTTGATCACCTTCAAAATAACACTTGTATAAGCTAGAATTATTTGTTTTAGATTATTTGCTGATATATTATAGCCTTAATTTTGAACGCGTTTATGGGGTCATAGGAGTCTTAAAAATGTGCAAAGAAGGTACTACAAAATATACTTTGATCTTTCATGTAATTTTTTAACTACTCATTATATAAGTATGATTTTTTTATATGTAATTCTATAAGATTTATTTAATATAAAACAAATTTTAAAATTAAAAATTTTGAGGTCAAAATTGAAAAAATGACCAAGAAAATGACTTTATATTGTACAAATATGTACAAACAAAGACTTATACCTAAATTCTCAGCTCAATTTTAATTAGAAATTATTTTAAAAACTTTTTTCTAAAAAAATTAATAACATTTTTATTTTATTTTTTTAATAATTTCTAATTAAAATTGAGCTGTGAATTTAGGTATAAGTCTTTGTTTGTACATATTTGTTCAATATAAAGTCATTTTCCTGGTCATTTTTTCAATTTTGAAATTAAATTTTCCGCGCAAGCCTAATCTCAATCTGTTTAAATAGGTTTATGTTTGATATCAGTAACTAACGGTTACTGCTACCTTTGTTGACTTCCAAAAGCCTGTTAATATACTAGATTTTAACAGATTCTAGCAGTAGACTCTTAGCGGCTACATCGTGAAATTTAAATTTTACATAAACATACCTCTGTTCATACCATCCCTCGAGATGGTCGAAAAAGTCCCCATAGCCCGCTTTTCCTGATATGAAATATTCGAAAAAATCGTCGAATGTTCCAGTGAATGGATGAACCGGCAAATTAGTCAGTTGGTGGAAGAAGGATACACAAGCGTCTTTGGGGTTCCTTGTGACGTAGATGTACTTGGCCTTGTCGGAAAACGGGACTAGGCGAAATGGCATGTGGGTCCGGAAAGGACAAGGTCTGTTCAGGTTTTCGAAGCCTTTTGTACCTATTGGAAAAATGGTAACGGAATTAAAAATTATTGTTTCGTATAATATTACTTAAATGCTTGAGTCTACGAGCGAGAAAACTAGTTTAGGGGAGAGTGTACCTTGGGACACTGACAATTTCTCAGAATCTATTGGCAATATTCATACATTGTTTATTTCTAATAACCTTAACCAACAGACATCATCAAAATAAAATGTAAGACTATCATCATTGAATTGATGAATTGGTGACAAAAAATAATATTTCATTACCCCAAAGTAACTATTTTTCTCATTCTAATATAAATTTTTACTTTTGTACTTTTGCAAAAAGTCAACTGCATTTTATTTTCTTCATAAAAGAGAAGATTTCAAAATATTTTGGTTATGAGAAAATAATGATAATGTATTTAGATTGGCCACTGTCTTGCTTTTAATTAAACCTTGTAGTGTGTTGTACCTTGGGACAGTAAAGCATATTGTATCATTATATAACGTTAAATAATTTGGACTTGCAATTTTGCTGTATAATTTAAATTATTCTTGAATTATGAATTTTTATTTGTGTATTTCCTTGAAAAAAAAATAAAGTTTGTTTCGTGATACAAATTAGTTCAAGTGTATGACTATTGACTGAATTATAAAGTATGTCCCAAGTTACAACATCATATTGTACCTTGGGACAGTTTATCCTCTCTACTTTAAATGAGTGGCAACTTTTTAATTTCAAGCTGCCAGAATTAAAAAAAATTATATTATAGAGGAATATATTGGTGTGTTGAAATGATGCTTTTAAATTTTTATTTTGACTATAATTATCGAAGAAAAAAAATTAAAATGTAAAAATTGTCCCAAGGTACAACACTCTCCCCTATTGCAAAAATCAATTTCGCGCGTGTACATAGCCCATCGAGTCTCTTTACAGCGAGTTTGAGATCCTTGCAAGGTGTCTCGCACGAACTTCGGATACTTTCGTGGGAACACCCTTGCGAAATTTATATCTTGTTTTCAACCTTTTGGAATTCACTGCGAAAGTTTTCTTTGCATTTGCAAGCATGGGAAACATTGATACCGAATCGTTAGGATCCACTTAAAAAACAGCTGTTTTTTTTGTGGGATCGCACTTCCACGTTCAGTGCAGTGGAACTATTCAATATGCATTTAGAATAATGTAATGTAATGCCAAAGGTTTTAAGAGAAATAACTTTAAAAACAGAAGCGTGGCTGTCGATTACTGTCCGTTGGAATATAAATCATTCATTAAAAAGGAAAATTTACAATTTCAGCTGGACGAGTGAGACGTTTTCATTTACGGACTATTTGTCAGAACTCAAGTGTATGAAATCTTAAAGTTTTTTTTTTTTTTTTAAAGTCATGAAAAGCATATTTTTAACTAGATTATAGCCTGTAAAGAGACAGACGAGATGGTAAATGAATTTACAATTTTTGAAGCTGCACTTAAAATGAATACAATTTGTTTTGAGTGTAAATGAAATTATAATGTCATACATTACAGTAATTAATCATTTAATTATTTTGTTATTGTAAAGCAGCATACAGTTTTTATATCTGAACTCCATATGCGAACGCTATTTCGCAACTTCGAGAGATTGTTTGTTTACATTTTCTAACATTGAACGAAAAATTATGACGCCCGTCGCCAATAGGCCTCGTGTTGATCTAGTGCGACAATAATGCACACTAACCCGAATCACTCGTGTTTTCACGTAAGGTCTTCGTGGAAACACATGCGAGATTACCGTTGTAGTCGCAAAGTAATTTCTGCGAAAAATATCAGGAAATATTGCGTAAGCGCGGAACACAGCCCCGCTACTTTCTTGTAGTAGCGAGGTGCAACTTTTCTTGCTCGTGGATACTTAGCTTAAGGATCAATGTTTTTTTTTCATTTTGAAGGAAAAGGTAGGTAACACGGCGAACTGAAATTTCATATTTTTCATCAGTTGGATAATAAATTTTAAAACCTGAAATCTATGATACGCTATCTTTAAACAATATATGAAATACTTTAATGCCATCTTTATTTACAATATATATTGAATTATGTGATAGATTCAAATTCCATTCATCTTAGCCCACCTACAAATGCAATGATTTGAAGCTTTACCTGTCGCTTCGAGGAAAGGTCCAGAATCAATTAAATTGAAGTCATCGCCAAAATTCTCGCCATGACGCAGGATAAGCGCGAGCATGTGGTGAGACCATGTGGTGCCGCACTTGGGGTAAGAAACGATAAAAATGTCGTCGTCCCTCGGTTTGTAGTCGATGACGGACTGCACATTTACGACTGGAAAAGGACCGGAATGGCGAATCCGTCGAAGTAGTTTACCGGCATAATGTGGCCTGAAGCTTTCGACATGTTTGATTCGTCTGTAACAAATAAAGTAATATTATATAATGGGGCAATTCCACGCGTGACTTACACTACATAACACGAATTAAAAAAATTCGTTCTGCTTAGTTCATAATTATTTTGTGCTGGTTAAAAAATAATATTGTATGTCAGTTTACCCCTGAACATGTACTATTTTTAGAAATTATAAAAAAAAAAACATTTTTATTTAGGATTTCACTAAAAAATAATAAAAAGTCATAATGTGACTTACACAATATGAAAGGAAGTAGAGTTTTGGTTATCATTTAAAACTCTCATCTCTTCTTCATAGTGCAGAAAATCAACATTATACCAGTTCTTAATTTGAGTATATGGTTTTAAGCTAAATAATTACATTTCAAAAAAAGTGTTAAAATATCTTAGGAAATAATTTATTAAATTGTTTGTGCATGACTTACACCCACATTCAATTTGTGACTTACACTATATCATGTGAATGGTATCACAGATATGGAATTTTAAGCAATAATGATATAACTTAAGTAAATAATTTTGAACATTTTAAGTTAAAAATTGCATACATGGTAAAATCATATGTTAGGAAAAGTTACATCACGTCAGCTAAAGTTATTTTCCGGTAATTTCTTAAACTCTAATTGGTTCTTCAAAAGGCAGTAAATCAACATTTTACTAATTCTTATTTTTAGGTATAAGGTTTAAAGCTAAATAATGTAGTTGCAAAATAAAAATATTGAAATATCATAGAAAATAATTTATTAACATTTTGTGCGTGACTTACACTATATCATGTAAATTGTATCACAGAATTGGAAATTTAGGTAGTAATATCGTAACATATGTGAATAATTTTGAATATGGTAAGTTATTACATGAATGGTAAAATTATAGTGAGACGAAATTACATTGCGTCCGATAAAGTTGGTTTCTGGTAATTTCTTAATTTTTTCTGTAGTAGAATTGTCGGAAAAACCTTCCTTCTCAGCCACGCAAAAAGACTTCCTGAGCATTGCAGATGTTTCAGTTTTATTGAATAAGCATCTTTACTTGGCATTTGCCCCCCAAAAATATTTAATGAAAGTTTTCCTACAAATGGAACTAAGGCTTTTCTTCCAGCATTAAATTAATTTTCAGAATTTTGTTAAGAGGCATTTCCTTTTACAATATTTCCATTTGTTTAATCAGCCGTGCAGTATTTTTGGGGATTTAATGAAACGTTGGCAGCTTTAAGTAAATATTTGTTTAGTTTTAAAAAAGCTGAGCAATTTTTGAGTGTTGGGAATCGGAAATATTTATTTTCCATTGCTGAGCAAATATAATTTAATCTACCTGTTTCAACCATTACACAGTTGTTAGAAATGTATAATAGTGATGTTTGGGCAGATTTTGAAGAATGTAGACCAATTTTCCCTGTTTCAATCTAGGAGGAAGGTTTCAATTTTCCCAATTCTTCAGGTATTTCCCAGTTTATTCCGGTATTGACCAATTTTTATCGGTATTTACCAGTTTTTCCGCTGGTATGGGAAATATTAGTTTTGGACGGAAAAACCCAACCCTAATCTTGAATCAAAATTATTTTAATGTAAGAAATCTATAAATATTATAGCTAATGTATAATAGATAAATTAAACAGAAGCTGTGACTGACACTACGTTGGGACTTACACTACAAAGTTAACATATTTTATTAATCGAGAAAATGCTTTTATTATAAATTTAAAAGTTGCGAAATTACACCGAGGTTGATATAGAAAGAAAATACCTTTAAGAATTTTAAGCAAAGCTTTATTTTAAAAAGCTATAGAAACTTTTATATCTTTTCGTGACTTACACTGCACCAAATCTGGGGATTATTTTTATCTTTCTAATTAAGTAACTTTTAATTATAAATGCCAACTAAAAGTGTGTTTTTAAAAGATAGTTATTTTTATGTATTTTAATATTTTTTTTCCAAAAAACTGATAAAAAATAATACTTAACTTAATGTTCAATAATTCAAAATGATAAAAAATCGTAAATTATGTTTGTAAGATTAAATGACACAAAAAGTTACTTACATGCGAGATTAACTCTAGTAAAAAAATATTACAAACTATTTTGTTTTTTTTTTATTGTAAAAAGTTAAATAATATTTTAATAGTTTACAAAATATTAAAAACATACAAAAATAACCTAAAAATGAATTAATTTTTCCACTAATTCTAAATTTAACCGAATATGACATATTCATTCAAAAAGTCTTACCTTGTTTGCTGGTGCAATCCGTATTATTAAATCTATGGCTGTTTATTTGCAAAATATTTTGTAAGATAGAAAAATCCTTTTCTAGGCTGAAAAAACTATAAAACAAACAAGCAATTTTCCTATACCACAATTACTATCAATCTGTATAATAGATAAACCAAAAAGAACAATTTTTTTATCCCGCACTTTGCTTTTTCCTTAAAACATCTAATACAAGAGTCGACAGAAATATTATTCAGATTATTGCGATATACTTTATATTATTTATTCAGCTTAAAATTTAAAACTTTGTAAAGGAAGGAATTTTTGGGATACTTGTGTAAGATCTGTTTGTGCTGAGTTTGAATGATTAGTTTGTCATTACCAGCTCTGTCAATACTTTTATGTTATTTTCGTCCAGACATCTATTTCCTGCAAAATTTGCTAGAAATACCTTTATTATTTGCCATATACTTTTCTTTTATTAACAGTGTCACACGTTTATAATTTTGTATTTTTTAAATTGTAATATTTTCTTTGCTATTTTTTTCATATTGTTTATTTGATGTACAATTGTGTAGATGACTGATCACGTGCAATAGTGTTGTTATTACAGCACTATTGTTAGTAAAATTTTATTAGAAACTGAGCAAAAAAAAAAAAATTTTGTTAGAAATTTTATTGGAAGTTTTTTTTTATAAATTTTTTCATGATTACATTTTTTCACGCACTGTGTGACTTGGTGAGATCCGTCCTATTTGAATCGTTTTTTCATTAGAAGGGTGAAAAGTTGACGTCGAACATCGCAAAGACTTTCCCCAGATCAGCGTCCAGTTTCAATTTCTTGTACAGCCGGTCGCACTCCTCCCGCCTGTTGACGTCCAGCCTCCTCATCCATCCCCGGGCAGCTGAACTGGCAGAGGTGGTGACGAGAGTGAAGCCTCTGCCATTCTCCGGCACCGCTTAGAGGCGCCTCAGAAGCACCTCTGCCACCTCAGGGGAGTCAGCGTACAAAGGGCCGATGCGCACTTCACCCAATACCTGCGTGATAAGGGGGAAATTCATTTAAGTAGTAGTAGTAGTAGCAGCAGCAGCAGCAGCAGCAGCAGCAGCAGCAGCAGCAGCAGCAGCAGCAGCAGCAGCAGCAGCAGCTGTTGTTGTTGTTGTTGTTGATGATGATGATGATGATGATGATGATGATGATGATGATGATGATGATGATGATGATGATGATGATGATGATAATAATAATAATAATAATAATAATAATAATAATAATAATAGTAGTTGTTGTTGTTGATAATAATAATAATAATAATAATAATAGTAGTTGTTGTTGTTGTTGTTGTTGATGATGATAATAATAATAATAATAATAATAATAATAATAATAATTATTATTATTATTATTATTATAATAATAATAATAATAATAATAATAATAATAATAATAATAATAATAATAATAATAATAATAATAATAATAATAATAATAATAATAATAATAATAATAATAATAATAATAATGTCATTTTCTTAAAATGCATGAATTTTCCTAAAATTAATTGTCTTAAGCGTTTCATTCACTGGTTAGTCTACCCTATTCCCTTTTTCTGGCTTTGAGCCTTTAAATAGTACGTTAGGTTGTGCGTTTTCAGGCAGTGTATTTCTTTTCTAGTCACTAATGGATTTGTAATTCCGCCAATTACGCCTCGTAATTTAGAACCCTGGTCAAGTGACGTGGTCGACACCTAAGCGGGAAACCAAAACAAAACTGTGGCTCCATTGTTCACTTTTTTAGGACATTCGACTCCACACATTCGGACAGGATAAAGACAGACAAAAATACCACGCAAATATTTATGCCCATATAGTAGAATTCAAACCCGGGACATTTTGACTGCCTAGTCAGCTACTTGGCAATTCTAGCCGTCTAGTTGGCCACCCTGTACATTTCTTTCCTGAAAAATAGCTGAAATGTGGTTGCAACTTTGCATATTTTCCGCTGTCTTCAGCAGTCCATATAAAAAGGACATTAGACCAATGTCCAATAATTATCAGCCGTGTGTCCACAAGGCTTTACTGCCGTTGACGGGTAAATTTCAGCAACCACAAAGATGAATTGGACCGTTTTTTGCTCTATAACCTCTTGCTACCTAACTTCCCCATTGGGGAGCGTTTTTTAAAACCCCACAAACAATTTACACTTTATTTAGTTCCGAAACTGACCTGGTTCGATAAAATAATATCCAAATATCATTTCTCAGCCTTTGATTACATTTATCAGTCATTTATTTCTATTAAAATAAAGTTGAATAAGTTCTTAAAATTTAATAATTTTTTTTTGTCAAACTTATAAAATGTTCTTTTAGTAGTTAATGTTAAAGGCATTTTGCATTAAAACAATGTTAAAATAAACGGTTAACTACAAATAAGTGATACGGCCTTTTTATACATTTAAAGCACAAAAAATGTGTATTTTTAGAGCTTAAGGCGTGTCACTTGGTAACCATTAAACATAATTTAAAAAAAAAATTACTTTGCAAAACATACATCTTAGCACATATTTGTATGAAAAGTATGCTCAGATTAAGAATATTCTCTTATGTATTATTAGAAATATAATTGACGATATTAATAGATATAATATAGATACGAATATAGATTCGTATATTCTTATCGTTAGATTAAGAACGTGAAGGATTTTGCTTAGGTCTTAAGAGTATTATGATTGGTCTTTGGGTAGACTTCCTTTTAGTATTAAGTCATTGAGTGTTTGCAACAATGGTCCACATCATTTGGCCGGTTACTACGGTTTACCTTCTTCTTACGGCTGTACAATGCCCTTGCGAAGGGCTGGTTGCACGGTTTAGTCTCATAGTGGCTTTATTCTCGTCACCTGCTGTCCAATTCCTTGAGACCGGAACCTCTCCTGCACGAAAAAGGCACCTCCGAAGTAGATTCCATCTTCTTCGTCATCGCCGTTCTTGACAGCGCAACAGGTGCCTGCGATCTCGCCTGGAAAAAAAAAGTCATTTTTACACCCATTAACCCTCTAATGCATACTGTTACCGTTTGGTAACAAGTAACATATTCCACTTTATTCTATTAAATTAGAGCTCCTCCTAGACAAATCTGTGTTTTTTTCATCTATTACATTTCATTTTAAAGTTTTAGTTACTAATAATCCTCATAGATGACAGTAGTAAAAGTGTATTCAAAATGAAAGAGTGAGGTTATTAACTTTTGTGAAATTACGTTTTTGGCAGTATTTAGAGAATTATAATATTAGTACTAAATACTAATAAATTATTTTGAAAAATTAATCATAGTTAAAAAGGGTTATTTTGAAATATTTTTAGTAGTTTTCTAGTCATTATTATCAAAATTGGAATTTTGCAGTTGGTTTTTGTCATATGGAAAATGTTTTAAAAATTGAAATTATTTAAATTCTAAAGCAGTTAATTTTTTTTTTAGTATTTTTCCCATAATGTGTGAGTATTAAAGATGCATATATATTTTTTGGGGATGAAAATAAAAATTCATGCATTAGAGGGTTAAAGCAGATTAGGTGCCCCCCCCCCCCAGAGCTAACGACGCCTCTTCCCCCCCTTCCAAACTTCAAGCCCCCCCCCCCCCCCCCCCCCCCCGCCAGCACTTGACGCCCTACAAAATTAATAAACTCAACTCCCCATTTCCCATCACGCAAAATATATAGGGATTTAATATTCATATGGACTTATGGAATTACCGAAATGATATACAAGACATTTTTTACGGTTATATATTAAACCTTATAGTAAAATGATATTTAAAGTATCCTCTAATGGGGTAGCTGTCTCAAGAAATAAACTACCTACGTACCTTCTCCCTAGGTCCAATCAGAATTACCACTAAATAATAAAAGGGCAAGCATGTGTTTAAATTGCGTTTATAATAAAGAATGTCAACATATTTTTAATTTTCATTTAAATATATTTTTCAGGAAAAGCTGTCAGGAATAAAATTATCTATTTATATTACATTAGTTTTTTCTAAGCCAATTAAATAGGCGGAAACTTGATGCAATGAAAAAAAGGCTTCCTAACGCCTTCCTTAGGGCCTGATTCTCATCTCGCGCGAATCGAAAACTCTTATCGATAATTTTTTGTCGATAAGTACCCCCTCGTTCGACAAACCGTAAGCGAGCAATTCTGAGTTCCGTTTTTCTCGAAAGTGAGAGAGATGGCGCTTATTCGACAAGGCGACAAGGCGTGGCTAATGTGTGACGTTTTCTTAGCAACAAGAAGGTAACGCCCTTGACAACAGTTGGTTTGTTTTTGTTAGTTTAGTGTATGTACGGTGCATAAAAGCAGGTAGCACAACGGTTAGGGAGAGAGCCTTTATGGCTTATAGGGTTTGAATACCGGTAAGGCATGGATGCTTGTGTTCAATAAATGTTATTTGTCTATGTGTTCTCTCTTTCTATGTGTGTCTCTTGTGTCAGTGTCATTTCTGGGGTTGAGTACAATAGACTTGAGGTCGCAGTGCTTGGCGAACTTGCAAACCCCCACCAAGAAAGTCATAATAGGGTCAAGTGGGGTAAGTGTGATAGGGTTTCTGCATTTTTCATTAAGAAAATTCGTTCTCTGGTTCAAGTAAATTCCAAATCCTAAAATTGGTAGTGAATTATTATAAGAAACATACATAGGTAGAAAAAAATTATATGTTTGAATTCCAATTTTAAGTGTACAAAATTTGCATTTCAAAATCCATTGCTGTTTTATCACACTTACCCCACATAGGAAAACCCACATAAAAAGAAGACAGTTGCACTTAAATTCAAAAGCTCAAAACTTTCTTTAAACAAAAAATAAGGTCAATATTTTTTTTAGTTTAATTATAAGTGGTCTAATGTTATATATTGCAAACTTTCAGATTTTTAGAATGATTTCCAAAGTTACAAGAGCTGTTTATCACACTTACACCCAATCACACTTACCCCACTTGACCCTACATTAGACTTTAGAGGGTTAATGAGAGGACAAAATTCAGAACTGTGCAGGTTTTAGTTCACTTCGCAAAATCGTAGTTTATGTTTGTAATAATGAGAAATGTAAAAATAAGTAACTATCAGCTAAAAAACTAGTTAAAATATGCAAACAAGTAATGTATAAGTTAATATTAATTTAAACTCCTTTATTCAGTCCTTTATTCTTAATGATTTACAGTTGATATGAGAAAATACTTGATATTTTCACTAATTTTATTTTTGCAAATTTGAATTTAACTTTGATTAATATTAAAACTATGTTGCAGGATCCATTTTTTAATTTAGCCGTAATAAAAATATAAAATTCCGCCGTGTTGGATTGTTGTTAATAATTGTATGCAGCATCATACAACTCAACGTCGAAGAAGTAACCAATCACAGATCACTTGTGGTCACTTATCGACAATCTTTTTGACTTCTCGGTACCTATATAGGCGCCGAGAAAAATCAACCGAATAAAACGACGCGTCGAAAACTCCAAACGTCGATAATTTGAGATGAGAATCGCAAATGTCGATAAGAGATTTCGACAATTCGAGTTGCCGACGAAGTTTTCTATTCGACGTAGATGAGAATCGGGCTCTTAATTCTTAAAATCTTTATGCATAAAAATGATTAGCTTCGAATATCTTTTTACCTAATAAAACGTACTTGACATTATTAAACAAATCAGAATTATTATTAAAGGTTTACACAGCGATTTTCAGCCAGGAAATTCAAAAGAGTGAGATTAAAGGGGGTTAAAAACCGTGAAAACCAAGTTAATATCATTCAATGAATTAACCAAAACTAATAATTATTTTTTAATATTGTAGTTGCCTAATAAGTCAGCGACGTGACCTACAGCTTTCAATTCCAAACAAAACCATTAAATATAAGTTTTTAAAACTCGTTTTTCGTATTACTTGCTAAGTTCTTCATTAATTTCATGCACTATAGCCTTCATTTTTCTAATATTTTGTCGATTTAAGTACTTAAGCTAATAGTTCAAGTTTACGTGGCAATTTTCTTGCCAGTCTTCATGAATTGGTAAATTTAAAATTTTTAAAATAGTGTCACTATCGGTCGGTAAATTGTTTCGATTTCATAAGAGGATGAAAAATGAAGAACAAGGAAATTTTAGTAGGTTAGAAAACGGCTACAGTTTTGACGTCAAAATGAAGTTTTTTAAGCAATATGGAATAAAGACGTAAAGGTTAGTGTAAATGAAAATAGGATGAATTTAGTACTTCAGATTTAAGTACTTTTGTCCAAATTTCTCTTTTCTGCCACCTTTTGAAAGAATAGAAACAAATTTATGAAATAACATGTTTTTTTTTGCATACTAGTACACTGTAAATAATTTTGGTGTATCTTCGCACCAAATATGGTGGCAACAAAGTAGCCACCAAAAGTGGTGTAAGGAAACACCACCAGTAAATCGGTGTAATGAAACACCGATTATTGACAGGTGTGTAGAAACACCACATTTGGTGGCTACTCTGTTGCCACCATTTTTGGTGTAATAAAACGCCACCAGTGATTTGGTGTACTTAAACACCTAATAACCTAACAGGATGTTCTGGTTACTAATTTCAGAATCAAAAAGATAAAATGGTTATTTTTTAAGAACACTTTTTGGTGTAAAATGATTTCTTACAAACCCTGAACAACAAACATTGTAATGTTAAAAATAACTAATTTTGTAACTTGAGTTGATTTGCTACTTGAGTTGAACTCAACGAGGATACCTTTATCCATACTACAAAAGACAAAATGAAAATGTACATATATTATAACATAACGCAAATAAGATTAATGTTTAGAAATATTTAACGAAAATGAAAGATATCAATAGGGTGGCCAAGCATAGTTTAATTTGTTACTCAACTATCTATACAGAACTATAAAATTGTGCAATTAGCCTCATTTTAACTATTTTATAGTTTTTTCAAACAAAACGTAAGTAAAATATCATTTTTGAAAGTTTTTTGATGATTTCATAATCGAAAAGTTAATCACTGAAACAATTCGGTTATCAATGAGCTAAATGACTTATGGAAAAATACTGTTATTATACTTACATCATTTCAATATCTTTTAATCATATATACTCGCACAAAGATATAAACACAACCCTAATTTACTCGTTCCAACCAGAATTCCTAATATTGTTTAAGTTTTAATTAAATTATTCAGTAGTATTTCATTTATCTTTATAAAGGTTAAATATAATTGTTCCGCTTACTTTGAATTTTCAGCAAATACAAACACGATTTATCATCATCAAAATCAAACTCATGCTGTTATTTAGGGCTAACTGAGTGTAAACACACAGGCAATCATTAAAAAACAATAAATGCACGCTGAAATAAGTTTACTATCTAGCTATTTCAAAACTAAGACTCAAACCATACACGTCACGAATAAATTATCAAAACACAGCTCTAATTTTCCCGTTACAACCATAGAATTGCTAGATTCTCTCGATCTGTAACACCAAATTTGGTGATTCGTTTTCAAAATGTTGTCGAAAGTCTACAGTTAATCAATTCTTGGTGTATGTTAACACCAATTTTTGTTTAAGCTTAAATAAAAACCTTTTTGAGTGAATGATAACACCTACTTTGGTGCTGACACCACAAGTCGTGTATATTTACAACTTATTTAGCATTTCATAAATCCAAAACAAGGGTAATAATACTCCCTTCTTTTTACAGTGTATTCCTTATTTTTACAGAATTATTTTTAAGAATGCAGTTGTATTAACAACTATTTAAAGAATACTTTCTCATTTTATCATAATGTAATACGCGACATTTGTGTTCTTTAATTGTTGCAAACTTCGTTCTATTTTTAACATGATCGCTTTGGATAATGCAGTTAATCCCAAGAACGGATGATTCAATAATAACATTCCTTTGGCCGATTACGTGGAAAGATCAATTTCAGTTAGCGAATGTGTCAAGACCAATGTTGGTCGAATCCTATCTTTTTGTCCAACACTGTAAAAAATCATAATTGGTAACGAACTTTTCGACACAAAGTTGTAAAAAATAAAATTTTCTTCAAAATCAGTAGCAAAAGTGTTTTTGTACGACAAACAGTTAAAGAGCTAAGAAGCAGCAAAAAGGGTGCAAAATCGAGTATTTCGAAAAATTATTACGTTCCAACGACTTTCTATCACCGTAACTCACATAAGACTTCATTTTTGCAATAAAGTAGCATTTTACAAATTGAAGGAAATTTAATTTCCTATAAAATACACAGATCAAAAATAAGTTTCTTATAGATTCCATTAAGAAGGGTGAAATGTACAGAAACACAAAAAAAGTCATATTTTCACCCGACAATACAATGTTTTAATTTTTAACCTACAGCTCCATCCCAGTGTATTTTTTAGTGCTTTTGTGAATGCCAAACTTCTTTAAAATAAATTTTTCTATAAAATGGTTCTGTTTTGTGTTCCATACGATAAAATGTGACGGAGCTACGTTGTTCGAAAAATGTCGCAAAAATCTGGAATTTCGCCAAAAGAGTTTTTAACCACTTAAAATCCCAATAATTAAAAAAAAAAGAAATCATTGTTTTAGGGGATCATAACTATTATGAAACTTGTAGATATCATATTTATTATATTTGTAAGGCCTTAAAAGTAATTTTTGGCTCAATACCAAAGAATTTAGGTACATTAAAAAAAATCGAAGATGCGCATTTTTCATTTGAATAAATGGACTTGATTTTTTAAAAGATTTCAATTTACATGAGACTGATGTAAAATTTTCCACGTTTTCTGAAATCTACACTGATAATCGGAATTACATTCTCAAGCATTATGGCTCTACGGTAATAGTTGTATTTGATGGCTACCCCGATGATCTTCAGCTTAGTACTAAGAGCGCTGAACGATTAATATTAGGTGCAAGATGAATATCTCAGCTGATGTGATATTTGACCGAACAACTGTAAATACAACCCCACAGGAGAAGTTTTTATCCAATGAACAAAACAAAAGACGGTTCGTAACTCATTTTAGAGACGAACTGGAGGCTTCAGACATTATTACAAAACAAGCAGACGAAGATGCCGGCGTTCTAATCATCAAGACTGCCAAGTCAATAGCATCCCAATATGAGGCTGTTTTGATTGTTGGTGAAGATATTGATCTACTGGTGGTACTAACAGGTGCTCCTCCTGTTGCCAAAAATGTCTTCTTTAAAAAACCAGGGAAAAGTAATTCACCCGACATTGTCTACTCTTCCTCGTCATTTCTGCATGGTTCGACTACATATCTTCTACTGCTTTGTGGCGGTGTGCCCTGTGCTGAACTAGATCTGCAACTTTTGCTAGAGCAGCTAACCAAACTTCAACTAATTGTGTCAGGTGGCGCTGCACTTCCGGCCACATGCTTACAAAACAAGCAGACATTATTACAAAACAAGCAGACGAAGATGCCGGCGTTCTAATCATCAAGACTGCCAAGTCAATAGCATCCCAATATGAGGCTGTTTTGATTGTTGGTGAAGATATTGATCTACTGGTGGTACTAACAGGTGCTCCTCCTGTTGCCAAAAATGTCTTCTTTAAAAAACCAGGGAAAAGTAATTCACCCGACATTGTCTACTCTTCCTCGTCATTTCTGCATGGTTCGACTACATATCTTCTACTGCTTTGTGGCGGTGTGCCCTGTGCTGAACTAGATCTGCAACTTTTGCTAGAGCAGCTAACCAAACTTCAACTAATTGTGTCAGGTGGCGCTGCACTTCCGGCCACATGCTATATAAGCTGCGTCGCCGACCAAAACATCTTCTTTGCCACATCTTAATTTCCACATGGCACCTGTCACGACCTTTCCCTTGGTCGACATGCCACGTATTTTGACTTTAGTTTTTTCGTATTGTTAAGTTTGTACAATGGTTAGGAATTTTTATTTATATTAAATTTATTGATGGTTGTTTTAATAAAGGCTGATTTTAAATGAAGCTTGAAACTTTCATCAAACACCCACTTCTAACATCCACAAACTAGTGACCTTCGGACTTCGTAACTTGCAACTTGTCTAACTTGTGCAACTACAAACCTGCCACCTGTGCAGCTGCGAAAATGCCTTGGTTTCTGGTTCCGATGTAGCTCAATCTTCGTGTGACCTCATCAACACGTGCACTGGCTCCGCACCGACCTGCCGTGGTACCGCACCGACCTGCCGTGGTACCGCACCGACCTGCCGTGGTACCGCACCGACCTGCCGTGGTACCGCACCGACCTGCCGTGGTACCGCACCGACCTGCCGTGGTACCGCACCCACCTGCCGTGGTACCGCACCCACCTGCCGTGGTACCGCACCGACCGGCACTGGCTCCTCAGTGACCGGCCCTGGCTCTTCACGCAACCGCAAATCAAAGCCCTGAGATTCACTTCAGGCAGCAAAGCCCTGAGATTCACTTCAGGCAGCAAAGCCCTGAGATTCACTTCAGGCAGAAAAGCCCTGAGATTCACTTCAGGCAGAAAAGCCCTGAGATTCACTTCAGGCAGCAAAGCCCTGAGATTCACTTCAGGCAGCAAAGCCCTGAGATTCACTTCAGGCAGCAAAGCCCTGCGACTCAAAGCAGGCAGCAAAGCCCTGCGACTCAAAGCAGGCAGCAAAGCCCTGCGACTCAAAGCAGGCAGCAAAGCCCTGCGACTCAAAGCAGGCAGCAAAGCCCTGCGACTCAAAGCAGGCAGCAAAGCCCTGCGACTCAAAGCAGGCAGCAAAGCCCTGCGACTCAAAGCAGGCAGCAAAGCTTGCGACTCAAAGCAGGCAGCAAAGCCCTGCGACTCAAAGCAGGCAGCAAAGCCCTGCGACTCAAGCAGGCAGCAAAGCCCTGCGACTCAAAGCAGGCAGCAAAGCCCTGCGACTCAAAGCAGGCAGCAAAGCTTGCGACTCAAAGCAGGCAGCAAAGCCCTGCGACTCAAAGCAGGCAGCAAAGCCCTGCGACTCAAGCAGGCAGCAAAGCCCCGAGACTCACTTCAGGCAGCAAAAGTCCTGAGACTAGCTTCAGGCAGCAAAAGTCCTGAGACTCAAATCAGGCATCATCACCACTCGCAGGCTAACGGCAAGGCCACATGCTAACCTCCTCCGTTGTCAAAGATGCAGCACTGAATTCCTTCAGCTACTGCGACAGCACATGGAGACTCTCCGGCCAACGTCGGCTTCCCACCATACCGCTGGAAAAGTGTTCGTTCATCCTGCTCTTTCAGACTGTACCCACGTTTTTGTGAAAGTTTCAGTGAACAGTGGTCAGGATGTTTCGGTTCCGAATTCAGAAAATGACTCTTTTCAGAACTATAAGCTGCTATACTACCCGGTCTGACCGAAAAGTCAATTTCGCTTTCATTATTACTGTTCTCAATTGTAAAATTGCTACTAATCAATTTTTTCATAGTTTTTTTTCTATAAACTTTGTATTTTTTTCGTCTTTTAGACTGAAGGGGGAGTGATGTGGCGGTGTGCCCTGTGCTGAACTAGATCTGCAACTTTTGCTAGAGCAGCTAACCAAACTTCAACTAATTGTGTCAGGTGGCGCTGCACTTCCGGCCACATGCTATATAAGCTGCGTCGCCGACCAAAACATCTTCTTTGCCACATCTTAATTTCCACATGGCACCTGTCACGACCTTTCCCTTGGTCGACATGCCACGTATTTTGACTTTAGTTTTTTCGTATTGTTAAGTTTGTACAATGGTTAGGAATTTTTATTTATATTAAATTTATTGATGGTTGTTTTAATAAAGGCTGATTTTAAATGAAGCTTGGAACTTTCTTCAACGCCTACTTCTAACACCCACAGCTTCATGCCATTAGCGGATGTGACACGACTTCCAACATTTTTGGATATGGAAAAGGCATATTCTGCAATCTTTTCCAAAGGAATCCATATTTGTTAGAAGTGGCAGATGTTTTCAATAACACTGATGCTACTGCGGCAGAAATTTCAAAGGCAGGAGAACAAATTTTTGTTTCCTTATATGGTGGAGATAAAGATCAGTCTCTCACAACTCTTCGCTTTTCAAAATTTCTTTCCAGCACCACAAGGCTCAATTTAGCTAAGCTACCACCAACCTCCGACGCAGCGCAATTTCATTCATTGAGGACTTAGCATCAAGTCATGGATTGGAGAGGAATTAAAAAAAAATCCTATTATGACGAAAAAGTACGCTGCGCCTACGGTTTTATTGAAAACAATTAAATGTAAATGCATCAAAAGTTGTTTGGCTACATGCAGTTGCAGAAAATCTGGATTGCATTGCTCTTACCTTTGTAAGCACTGCTGTGGGCAGTCCTGCGACAATAAGGCACTCATCGTCGACGAAGATGATAATTATCTAGACACAATTTCAATGTATGAAGATGAATCAGCTGGAGGTCTTCTTTATATGCCACCCAAACGAGTCCGATTGATAACGTAATTGATTCCCTTGACAGCTATATACTTGTCAAATTTTATTTGTACCATTTCAATTCTCCATATAGCTAGTTCTGATATAAACTGTTAGGCATGATAAATGCCGCTTACAATACTGTTTGGTTCTTTGTATGTGTATTACTTTAAGCATAAATTGTTTTTTAAAATAACTCATTAAAAATTGATAATTTTCTATAACATATTTCCTATATTTTTTCCATAGTTCTATTGGTACGATGTTCGTTAAACGAAAAGGACATATAATAGTTTTTATTTTTTATTAAAATTCTTTGTTGAAAGGAAATTTTTTTTTTCAGTCTCATGTAAATTGAAATCTTTTAAAAAATCAAGTCCGTTTATTTAAATGAAAAATGCGCATCTTCGATTTTTTTTAATGTACCTAAATTCTTTGGTATTGAGCCTAAAATTACTTTTAGTCCCTTACAAATATAATAAATGATGATATCTACACGTTTCATAATAATTATGATCCCCTAAAATAATGATTTCTTTTTTAATTATTGGGATTTTAAGTGGTGAAAAACTCTTTTAGCGAAATTCAAGATTTTACACCTTTTTTCGAACAACGTAGCTCCGTCACATTTTATCGTATGGAACACAAAACAGAACTATTTTATAGAAAAAATTATTTTAAACAAGTTTGGTATTCACAAAAACACTAAAAAGTACACTGGGAAAGAGCTGTAGGTTAAAAAATAAAACATTGTATTGTCGGGTGAAAATATGACTTTTTTTTGTGTTTCTGTACATTTCACCCTTCTTAATGGAATCTATAAGAAACTTATTTTTGATCTGTGTATTTTATAGGAAATTAAATTTCCTTCAATTTGTAAAATTCTACTTTATTGCTAAAATAAAGTCTTATGTGAGTTACGGTGATAGAAAGTCGTTGGAACATAATAATTTTTCGAAACACTCGATTTTGCACCCTTTTTGCTGCTTCTTAGCTCTTTAACTGTTTGTCGTAGAAAAACACTTTTGCTACTGATTTTGAAGAAAATTTTATTTTCTACAACTTTGTGTGGAAAAGTTCAATTTAAAAATGCTTAGAAAAAAAGTTATGGGCCAAAAACTATAAAATGGGCGAAATTTCGAACTTATTTTCAAGATGGCGGAAAAAGCAATCGAACGAGGATGACGAAAACTCACATTTATTAATACCTAGGGGTCTCACACAACATATAAAAAAACCAGCGATACCGGACCTTTTGTACGGTAAACCCTTTTTTTGAGTCTCTATTTACTGGACTATAGTGACGTCAGCTAATCGATGTGTTTGTGAGCCTATGACGGACGGATAAAATATAAGAAATTTTAAAATGTTTTTATGAATTTTTTAAAGATTTTTTTTTTGCAAAAAAAAAATACAGAATTTTGTCATGTATGGGTTCAAACTATAATTAATTTAATATTGGATGGTATTTAAGCGATACAGTCAAGTATCCTATTAACAAAATATCTGAATGGTGTACTAATCATGACTGAAGAGTTAATATTCATTTTCTGTTGAAGACTTCTGGCGCACACAATGATAGAAGTCCGACTTTGCACCTTGTCTGCTAGCTGCAGAATCCTCTACTCAAGTTGGAGACATTTTGAGGGAATGCAATCTGATGAACTTGATCTAGTTTATTTAGATCATTTAGAATAAGCAACAACTCTAACTTCATATAATTAACGCCTAGTAAGGTAAAGAGGGGTCCATATGGCCAGGTTTAATCGCAGCCCATTACGCTAACAGTCTGCGCACTGTAACAGGTTCGGGTTCGATTCCTGCCATCGCCCTTGGTGAGCTTTCTCTCTCTGTGTCAGTAAAAATTCCGTTGTTTCTGCCTCACTTTACGAAGGTGTATAAGCGGGTCTCTAATGGAGCACAGAAACTGGAAAATATATGTACCAGCACACCTACCTTACTAATAAGGTAAATAAGTATGATCCCTGAAGTGAAGCCAATAGAGCTGTATCACACTTAGGAATTTCCACCTTAGGGTCCGAGTAACAACCCTTAGCAACTCGTTGAATGTCAACTGTGCTTATACAGTGTGAGACAAACAATAGTGGCCCCATTCTAGAGATAGGAATACGTTGAAATGCTTTTCGAGAAAAACTCTTGAAGCCGCCTGAAATACGTTTTTGCATTGGTTGGATCAGATTCGCTTCACATTAGAGCTACTCATAGAATAGTGGCGAGTTCAGATCTCAGTTTTTATTGTATGAAGACGTCTCATAATGCAAATTTTGTGTCTTGCAATTAATATTGAATGTTTTGTATTAACAAAAACAAAAAGGTTCGATTCTCTAGGATAAATAACGACCAAACTAATCACCAGTGGGAACTTTTCTTGATCAGCTCTGCAAACCTTTTTTATATTGCATTTCAACTAAGGCTATGTACACATGACGCGTTTGTCAACGCGCGTTGACCACGCGTTGGCAAATTGTGAAACCGTACACATGAGGGCGTTAGACGCCGAGTTGAGTGCACGTTGGCTGACAGCGCAAGACACGGCATCCGTCAGTTGGACCAGCGTACTCAGTGCGAACACATGGAGTTAGAAGAGTTTACCTGTTTTCGGTTATTGTACCGTAGATACAAGGCTCGGCAAAGAAGACAAAGACGATGGTGGGTTCATCCCCTTATAGATGACCGGTTAACCATGGGTTCATTTGTGACGCTATACCCAAAATTAAGGGAACACACCCCAACAAGTTTTTCAACTACTTCCGTATGAGTATAAGTTCATTTGATGAACTATTATCTTTAATCACTGATGACATATCACCTTGTGAATATGTTGTGAGGGATGCAATTTTACCAGAAGAAAAACTCGTTGTACCATTAAGGTATTTTATTACAATTATTTATTACAATTCATATTATACTTTTAAATATTAGAATGACAACAATATTTTTATTAAACCTCAAAATTAGGAAAAAAATAGCCTAATTGACAAAGTAATGTTTTAGAAACAAATTTATTAATCGTAAAACCGCTTCCGCATCCATTGTACAGACGCAAACAGATCAAAACAATGGTAAGATCAATCACAGATCACACAATTCACGTCAAAACCGAGCAAAAGCGCGCGCTCGACTGAACACATGTGTACGTTCTAATGCCCAGTATAGTAACTTGAACGCGCTGCAAACGTAGCGGTTGAAGGGAAAACTACAACCTTCGCGTTTTGGCGACGTTGATTCAAAGCGCGCGTTTGCATGTGTACGATCCCATTTGTTTCTATGTATTTGGCTAACGCGCGTTTGACAAACGCGCGGTCAACCGCCCTCATGTGTACATAGCCTAAGCTTCTCAAACCATAGCGCAAATAAGTCGCCAAGCATTCGCTTGGGCTTAATATTGAAGCGATCAATAGCTTCAGTTAGCAAACCTGCTTTTGTATTGCTTTTTTGACTTGGCAACATTTCTGTCGTATTCTTATCTCCACTTCGGGGCCACTTTTGTTTGCCTCACCCTGTGGAAGTTGCATAGCGTTACTCTCGTATTTCGTTAATTTTTTTGCGTTTCGACTCATACTTAGGCTTTTTAAGATGTCTCAGCTTGAATGTGTAGTAGAGAAAAGGTACATGAGCAAAATTCTACAGTAAAAGGTTGTGGATTCACAGGGGCGGACTAGAACTTCAATATATTCATAAACAATTAAGTCCTCAACATATTAATGGATGATTATTAAAAATATTGTCTCTTCCTATATGAAGAATTGCCAAATTTCAAAAAGTAATAAATTGATGTTTTCTTGAAATGCCTTTTCAATTATGGTATGGCATGGATTTTCATGCATGGTAAGGAAATATTTACTTAACAAAAATTTAACAGATCTTAGGATTTAAAAAGGATATGTTATGCTGACCATTCTTTTTAATTGTGACTGGTTATTTTAAAATTAGCATGCAGCCATACGTAAGCTTGCTAAGGAGTTATATTCGATAGATCATACAGGGTGTTTCAAAATTGACCGGAATAGGAATTGATGCAATTCCGAAATATTGAGCCGGCCCCTCCGAAAAATAGTAAAAAGCCAATTGATCACGCGTTTTGGTCGTGGTTGCATACTTGAACTAGGGCAGCACGAGAATGTGTTGACGAAGGGATGCATTTGTTTTGAGTTTGGTTTGGTTGAATCGACATATTGCCTAGTAATTTTATAATTTGCAGATTCTGTTACATAACAGTTTCTAAAACTACTAAAAATGATTAGTAACTACGAAATGGAATTTTTGTGTTTGGATTTCGATTTAAATGATTTGGTGTGTTTCAAATTTGAGCTGGATGTTTGAAAATTGGAAGGAACTAAACGTTTTGCGATGGAAATGTACAGTTTGTCGAAATGTGCATGTTTTGGGACCAAATAGTTCTATAGTAGGGTAGAGACTAAACCTACCAACCGCACCATCTACCAACACGGAGACAATTTAGGGTGTCATGTGGGGATCGATGGCCGAGTGGTTTGGATCGCAGGCCATAACGCTAGCAGTCCGCGCGTTGTAATGAGTGCGGGTTCAATTCCCGCCTTTGCCCTGGGTGTACTTCCTTTCTCTGTCAGTAAAAAATCCTTCTGTGGCTGTCTTACTTGACGAAATCTTATAAGCGGGTCTCTGACCATGCACACACACCGGAATATCAGGGTGGTTATAAAATAACGCTCGCTATTCGGAGTGTTCTGTAGCTTGAATGAATAGTCCAAATGCTTCAAAATTTGAGACACCTTCTAATCAAGAAGGGGGGAAAAAGAATGGAATCATAAAAAAGATAGAATCTTAAAAAATAATCACAAAAAAGAATAATCATAAAAAACAAAATCGTCTCTTGACCAGGGTTCTAAGTTACGAGGCGTCGTCAATTATGGCCAATTACGGCCAACACAGCTAATTACGCCTCGTAATTTAGAACCCTGGTCAAGAGACGAGTTTCTTTTCTTCGATAAAGAATGGAATAATAAAACGAAATTCGTCTCTTGACCAAGGTACAAAATTACGCGGCGTAGCCAATTATGACTAATTACGGCCAACGCATCCAATTACGCCTCGTAATTTAGAACCCTGGTCAAGAGACGAGTTTGTTTTTTATGATTCCATTCTTTCCCCCCTTCTTGATTAGTAAGTGTCTCAAAGTCTTCTGCATTTGGATTATTCATTAAAGCTACAGACCACCCCGAATAGCGAGCGTTATTTTATAAGCACCCTGTATATGTGCATACCTACCCAGCATAAATAAGCAAAATACAATAATTGTTATGTATAGACTGATGGTCAACATCAAGTTTTTTTAACAATAATGCAACAACCTATCAAAATGAACAGCCTCCTAAAAAATTTTTTTTTGAAAACTAGTTGAACCTGTAATTTTTATCAGATGTAAATTCAACCAAAACAAACTAAAAGTTCTACATTCTTGTGTAGCACATGTGCAAGATTTCATGCACGACCGAATGGGCGGCCAATTAGTTAGCCGTTTTTCATTGGCGGGGGCCGGGTAAATATTTAGGAATTGCGTCCTATACAATTCCGGTCAATTTTGGAACACCCTGTAGTTGCCCTATGCATGGCATAAACTAGCATAAAAATTCCGTCTCATCGTGGCTTAGAAAGAGCCAATTATCATAATACCCCACTCCTTACTATCCTTTAATGCATTCACAAAATTATCAACTTGATCAATATAAATGGCTTAACACGTAAAATAATTATAGTCCGACCACGCTAAGTTGGCAATCAAAATATTTACATTGTGGACGATTCCACTTTGAATTGAGGTTTTTAAGCAGAAGAAAAAAGGGTTGCCAGCTCAAGGCGTTTGGCGAGAAGAGGAGATTGTTGGTCTAGTTCAATCTATCACACTAGAGCTACACATCAGTTATCGGCGATAGAGGATTGTTGTTGATTGCTAGTAGCGGTTAACGATTACACGTGAATTTCTTCGTTTATTTGACTTGATCAATAATCGATTAATATCTGTGCATATTTGATAATGTCTAATGAAAGAACGATACTTCATGCGAAAGAGGAGAATATCGTACATAATGCTTTAAATTTTTTCAAAATGGAAGCCTCTGCCGAGGAATTAAGGGGTCTAAGGAGTCTTAAAAATGTGCAAAGAAGATACTACAAAGCCTAGTCTGATCTTTCATGTCATTTTTGAACTACTCAATGTATAAGTATAATTTTTTTATATGTAATTCTACAAGATTTATTTATTATAAAACAAGTTTTAAAATTTATGAAACTTTAGCAAAAACTAAAATAAATGATATTAAACATGAAGGTACTTGAACACACTGTGATTAGGCTTGCGCGGCAAATTGTGAGATCAAAATTGAAAAAATGAATAAGAAAATGACTTTATATTGTACAAATATGTACAAACAAAGACTTATACCTAAATTCTCAGCTCAATTTTAATTAGAAATTATTTTTTTAAAAATTTAAAATCAAAATTTTTAAAATTTTATTAATTTTTTTAGAAAAAAGTTCTTAAAATAATTTCTAATTAAAATTGAGCTGAGAATTTAGGTATAAGTCCTAGTTTGTACATATTTGTACAATATAAAGTCATTTTCTGGGTCATGTGTTCAATTTTGACCTCACAATTTGCCGCGCAAGCCTAATCACAGTGTGTTCAAGTACCTTCATGTTTAATATCATTTATTTTAGTTTTGGATAAAGTTTCATAAATTTTAAAACTTGTTTTATAATAAATAAATCTTGTAGAATTACATATAACAAAATTATACTCATTTATTGAGTAGTTAAAAAATTACAAGAGAGATCAAACTATGCTATGTAGTATCTTCTTTGCACATTTTTAAGACTCCTGTGACCCCTTAAAAATCCCGATATCCCAACCAATCAAAAGAACTGCTGCAGCGACCGGTGTATCGTTCAGAACTGTTTGCCGTATTCAGCGGGAATTCCAATCTACAATCTGTGCAAAATCTCCCTCGAAGAAAAGGCGAACTGGAAGGTCAGTTTATGTTACTAATTGCCTTGTTGATTTCGATTATTGTGTAATTCGTCAAACAGTGAATGACTTTTATGCTAAGAATGTGATGCCTTCCATAGCCACTTTACTGCCTGTCATTAGAGAGAAAATTAATTTTCCCTGGAAGAGGGAAACGTTGAGAAAAGTTTTGCATATGATTGGTTTTAGGTTTAAAAACACAGTTGACAAGTGTAAACTTTTCATGGAAGAACCCACTATAGTTCAATGGAGGTTCAGATACTTGAGGCAGATGAAAAAATTCAGAGAGGATAAGCGTAACATCATTTATTTAGACGAAACCTGGATAGACAACAATTTTTCCTTCGGAAAATGCTGGCAGATGGAGAATATTGGGGGATTTAAGAAGCACAAGGCTGGCCAGCGGTTGATTGTTGTACATGCAGGTAATGAAAATGGCTTTGTTGAGGGGGCCAGCTTAGTGTTCAAGTCTGGCACTGCATCCGGCGATTATTATGGTCAGATGAACTTCGACAACTTTTTCAAGTGGGCAGAAGAAAAACTTCTCCCCAACATTCCTCCAAACAGCGTCATCTGCATGGACAACGCTTCGTATCACACAAAGGTGCTTGATCCTGTACCTTCAAAGTACTCTACTAAGAAGAAAATGATAGAGTGGTTGGTGGAGAAGAACATTGTTCATAATCCTAACACTAGGAAAACTGAACCGTACGACTTGGTACAAGCTAACGCCCCACCTGTCAAGAAGTACTACATAGACGAGTTATTTAAAACCAATGGACATGATGTATTGAGAATCCCACCGTATCACTGCGATTTGAATGCGATAGAGATGGCTTGGTCATCCGCAAAACGATATGTACGAGAGCAAAATGCAAATGCCGAAGTAAACCTCGACAGATTGAAGCAATTGACGGCGGATGCTTTAAACAGCGTTTCCAAAGATCAATGGACAAAATTCTGCAAGCATGTTCAAAACGTCGAGAAGAGATATTGGGAGACGGATAATTTAGTAGAAGAGACTGTAGAAGAACTAATCATCTCCATCCACGACGAATCCAGTTCTTCAACAGATACTGCTTCCGACAATGAGTATGAAGAATCCACGGACACTGCTTCTGCCAACGAGTATGAAGAATCCACGGACACTGCTACTGAAAAAGAGTATGAAGAATCTACGGACACCTCTACCAACATTTCTCATGAAGAATCTACGGATGATGAAATATGATTTATGCATTATTTATAATTGCCGAATATATCTTAATTGCTGCTGGGTCATAATTTCTTAAGAGTTTTAAGAGGGAACTATGTAACTGTTTTTTTTAAGTGTATTATTTTTTTAAATATTCATTTTAAAACATAAAAAAATCTGTTGGTATTTACCCTTAATTAATTAGATTTAGAAGGTGTTAAAATTTGTGCTCCTACAGATCAAAATATAAGAAAAGTTGTTCGTAATAAAAAAAAATTAAGTGGAATAGTTTTTTCAGTCCGCTCATTTTCTGTAAACTTGAACCTTGACAGTTTTTGTCTGTCAATTTTTAACTCAGTTATTACCATGATGAGGATGCTTCGGCACAGTTTAAAACCTTAAAAAATTGTATTGTAAAAGCAGAAGCTGTTTTGGAGTTTCAATTATTTTAGAATATTCTTTTAAATATTTATCAAAGATAAAAGAGTTTAATATCTATATTTCTGATCAGAATAACTTTTACTTTCAATTTAATTAATTACTTATTTGTTGTGATGTTCTTATTTTATGGTATTCTGCATAATTCAAGGAAAGCTTTTGGTTGAATTTCAGTTGTAATATTTTGAATCAAAATATAGTTAGAAATGTATATTATTTTTTTTATAACATTATGATTACTATTTTTCTGATATTTATATTTTAAACCATAGACAAAGAAACTATAGACCAGCAAGTCAGTCTGATGCCTAGGGCACCGATAGTTTCCTTTGGAACTAATACTCTATTGACGATTGATTTGTTGATTGGTTTAATTGAAATTAAAATATAAATAAATATATTTATTTAATAAAATTAAAACCGATAAAGTTCTATAAATAACAGAAATAATAAGTTTATTCTTGAACGAATTAATTCAACGCTAATAATTTATTTGTTGCTTGGCATATTCGGAATTTCACATACTAAAATTTTCAAATAAATTAAAAGGAAGTCTGGCAACAGAGAGTAAATTTCGGTTACCAGTTACCATGACGATAAAATTGATAAATACATTTTAGAAGTACTTTCTTTTTTTGTCTTCTACAATTATTATTATTTTTTTTCCTAATTTTTATTCAAATAGTAAACTTCGAAGAATTTTCAGCAACCAAGAGAATAAATGACAGTAAGTGTATTTCATGAAATAATAAAGCGAATTCTTATTCTCTTTGGGTTTTTTGTTCAAAAAGCGAATTCTTGATGACTGTTTTGAGCGATATTAAAATGTTCTCATGTTTTTATGAAAATCGTATGTAATTCATCTATTTTAAAGAGATAATTCAGTGTATTGCTTAACTTATAAACAGTTTCGCTATTAATTGTTTCTAAAGCTATAAATCTTTAAAAGATCTTGTTGCTTACACTGCCAATATGGCAATATATTTTACAAAAAGAAACAATCTAAGTCCCACTAGTTGCTGTCTTTAAACAATAATTTTATTTTGTAAAGAATTTCTATTTATTTATTTTTTTATCATTTAGAATTGGTTAAAGAAATTATAGGAATTAGTTCTACAAGAAGAAATGCTTTTCCGTGCTTCATACTTATAGGATATTGCAGCCTCTTCACAGAAACTGATAAATTTACCGGCATAAATCTTAATGACGTGCATAAGATACATAGTGGCGTTCTAAATAAAAAAAATTACGCAATCTAATGTTTTTATTATCTAGCAAAATTGAAATAATAAGTGTGCTAAACAATTGCAGTTTCTCTTATCATTTTTAATAAAATATTTAAAGTTATGTGTTGCTTGTTTGTATTGTACATACATGTTTAAAGATTGCTTGATAAGAATAAAAATAGATATTTTTATAATTGCGTGAAAAAAAGCCGACTTTTACATTATAATTTCAATATCAGACGCGTGCACAAAGCTAGACTTTTTGAAAGAGTGAAAAAAAGTACTTTTTTTCACCCAAAAGCAGTGAAAAAAAGACTTTGTCGCACTCTTTTTATAAGATGCCAACATTTCAAGTAAAATTTCGATTTGATAATACTCATAAAATCCAAAGATTTATTGATCTGCTTTATTTAAAAATATTATGCGCGTGAATAATTTTTGAATCAATGATTTTTTTTTTTCTCGCGATGGAATATTTCTTAAGTCACGCCCTTCGAACTGCGAGTTCATTGGTTGCTTTCTTTGACAAAATGTTGAAACACGCTTATTGGTTTTTTATAGCGTCACGCGCTCCGAACTGCGAGTTCATTGGTTGTTTTCCTTGACATCTCTTAGTCTATTTTAGTCTAATTAGCACGCGAATTTTTTTTGAACCAATGAGATTTGATTTTTTTCACGCAATTATAAAAAATAGTGTATGAAACACGTGCGAAAAGTAAACTTTTAAAACACGTGTCTTTATTTCACTCGCTCGTACCTCGCTCGTGAAATAAAATCCACTTGTTTTAAAAAGCATTACTTTTCGCACTAGTTGCATAAATATCTATTATGCAACTAGTGCGAAAAGTAATGCTTTTTAAAACAAGTGGATTTTATTTCACGAGCGAGGTACGAGCGAGTGAAATAAAGACACGTGTTTTAAAAAGTTTACTTTTCGCACGTGTTTCATACACTATTTTTTATAATTGCGTGAAAAAAATCAAATCTCATTGGTTCAAAAATAATTCACGTGCTAATTTAGACTAAAATAGACTAAGAGATGTCAAGAAAAACAACCATTGAACTCGCAGTTCGGAGCGCGTGACGCTATAAAAAACCAATAAGCGTGTTTCAACATTTTGTCAAAGAAAGCAACCAATGAACTCGCAGTTCGAAGGGCGTGACTTACGAAATATTCCCATCGCGAGAAAAAAAATTCATTGATTCAAAAATAATTCACGCGCATAATATTTTTAAATAAAGCAGATCGATAAATCTTTGGATGTTATGAGTATTATCAAATCGAAATTTTACTTGAAATGTTGGCATCTTATAAAAAGAGTGCGACAAAGTCTTTTTTTCACTGCTTTTGGGTGAAAAAAGTACTTTTTTTTCACTGTTTCAAAAAGTCTAGCTTTGTGCACGCGTCTGATATTGAAGTTATAATGTAATAGTCGGCTTTTTTTCACGCGATTATAAAAATAATATTGTAAAGGATTATAATAAAAAAAGAAATATTCTTATATTTATGCATTTAAGTTTTATTCTTGTATTCTGTTCATTATATTTAAATAACAATCAATGTTGTAATAAGTAATTTCGCGAGCTATTTATTGTTAAATGTCTTGCATAATTTTAATTTATATTCTCCCACCACATTTAATGTAAATGAAAATTGCCTAATAATATTGAAAAATATTGTCTTTCGAAAAGTGATTTCATTAAAAATAAACAAACAAGGTAAAATTTGCTTCCTACTGCCTGTTCATCCTGATCTTTAACACAACCAAAAATAGATACTGTCTAATAAATCGAAATAAATTGAACAAAGAGATAAATTTAACTACAACTTCAACCATTTGAATTACAATAAAATTATAAACAAAACGCATGGTCGCGCTAATCGTCAAAAGTAGTTTCTGTTCGTCACTTGACCAAAATGTTTTTTTTTTTTTTTTAAGTTACGAATTGTAGATGACTGGTTTTTAGAAAGACAACCCCTCACCATTAATATAGTCCAAAGGAAACTATCGAGGCGCTAGTTTCCCCCCCGCCCCCCCCCCCCCTCACGCCCCCTCCCCCCCCCCCCCCCTCCCCTCCCCCAACCCCCCCCCCCCCCCCCCCCCCCCCCCCACCCCCCCCAACCCAACCCACATGTCATTTCAATGTAGAAATTCTCCAATGCTAATCCAATCAGAGATACAGATCTAAAGTACTTAATCTATGCTTTAAACTATGTATATTTTGTAGAGAATAAAAATGAGATGTAAAAATATATTTTGCGCTTGAAGTAAGGTATTAATCGGGAAAATGTTCATGTATTTAATTCAGGATAATATCATTTAAATCAGGTAACCACCGTAATTATTAGAAGAAGTTATGTGGATTAGTAAATAGAAATGGTGGGACATGGTTAAATATTACTTTTAACAAGAAGTAATTAGGGTAACTAATTTCGGCATAGAATAAGCACATTGTGATGTCATCTAATATATATTTTTTTCAATAATGTCCAAGTAATTTTAATAGTTGTAATTAATTAGTGACCGAGACAAATAAAGAAAAAGCTTTAAAACTTTAGTTGCGATCAAGATGTTTGTAGAAATCGTATCATAACTAAAGCTAATATTATTTTACAGAAATTTAATGAACCATGTAAAAAAAATCAAAATTAATGAACAAACTCGTAGTAAAGTAATAAATTCCAGTGAGTATATTTCACAGTACATCTATGATTATTTTTGTCATTTTGATGAAGTGTTTTAAGGGGTCACAGGAGTCTTAAAAATGTGCAAAGAAGGTACTACAAAACATAGTTTGATCTTTCATGTCATTTTTGAACTACTCAACATGATGAATTAGTATAATTTTTTTATATGTAATTCTTATAAAGATCATTTATTTATTATAAAACCCCAAACCAATATAATCAATACAAAGAACAAAAACAAGTTTTAAAATTCATGAAACTTAGCCAAAACTAAAATAAATGATATTAAACATGACGGTACTTGAACACACTGTGATTAGGCTTGCGCGGCAAATTGTGAGGTCAAAAATGAAAAAATGAATAAGAAAATGACTTTATATTGTACAAATATGTACAAACAAAGACTTATACCTAAATTCTCAGCTCAATTTTAATTAGAAAATTATTTTTTTAAAAAAAATTTAAAATCTGAAAATTTTAAATTTTATTAATTTTTTTAGAAAAAAGTTCTAAAATAATTTCTAATTAAAATTTGAGCTGAGAATTTAGGTATAAGTCCTAGTTTGTACATATGTTGTACAATATAAAAGTCATTTTCTTGGTCTTTTGTTCAATTTTGACTTCACAATTTGCCGCGCAAGCCTCAAGTCACAGTGTGGGTTCAAGTACCTTCATGGTTAATATCATTTATTTTAGTGGTTTGGCTAAAGTTTCATAAATTTTAAAACTTGTTTTATAATGAAAAAAAATAAATGTGTAGAATTACATAAAAAAATTATACTTATAAATTGAGTAGTTCAAAAAATGACATGAAGATCAAACTATGCTATGTAGTATATTTCTTTGCACATTTTTTTAAGACGTCCTGTGACCCCTTAAAACATAAAAACATAAAATGGACCTTGTGGACCAAGGAATTACTCCGATGGCGCGCTAGAATTAAATAATGATCGTGAATACAGGGTGGTTATAAAATAACCCGCTCGCTATTCGGGAGTGGTCTGTAGGTTGAATTATATAATCCGTATGCAACAAACTTTGATGTACTATACTAATTAAGATTTAGAAGAAAAAGAATGAAATCATAAAAAAACAAACTCGTCTCTTGACCAGGGTTCTAAATTACGAGGCGTAATTGGCTGTGTTGGCAGTAATTGGCTACGCCTTGTAATTTAGATTCTTGGTCAAAAGGCGGCAGAGTTTCTTATTAATGATTACATTATTTTTCGAAAAAAAAAACTCGTCTCTTTGACCAGAGGCTCTAAATTACGAGGCGTAATTAGCTGTGTTGGTCGGGCGGAAACTTGCTATAAGTTGACCATGTCTCGTAATTTAGAACCCTGGTCAAGAGACGAGTTTATTTTTTTATGCTATTATTCTTTTTTATGATTCCATTTCTTTTTCGCCCCTTCTTGATTAGTAACTGCTATGTTTGAAGCATTTGGATTAATTCATTCAATCTACCAGACCACTCCGAATAGTGAGCGTTATTTTATTACCACAACCCGTGTACAAGAGTGAACCGATGCAAGTACGATCTACCAGACCCTTCAATTAATAATCTGTTTCTTAACTTAAAGAAAAACTTGCGCCCAAAAGCAATGAATCGCCAAAACATAGTAACTCTTGCCCAAAACCTTCCTTACCTTTTTTCGAAGTGGACTGGTCCACAATGTAAATATTTTGATTGCCAACTTAGCGTCGGACTATAATTGATGCGAAATAAAACAAACTTGGCTCCGAATATAAAAAAAGATCGGACTATAATTGATGCGAATAAACCAACTTGCTCGAATATAAAAAAGATGAATTTTTACCTTAAAACATGCACAGGCTTAGCTAGAAGAAGAAAACCGAGCTAGTGAACTGAAGAACACCACATCTTAAATAAATTAGTATAAATTTAATTGTACTTTGTAATAAAATATTGAAATATCTATTAACTGAAACTCTTTACTGATAAGTTGCATCGCCTTGGAACGTCGTCTTGACTTCGTACAACGAGACTTTTCAGTCTTTAAAATTGTTGCCTTGCCAAAAACCATGTTTCATCTTTTTATTGTTGCCAAAAACCAAAAAAAAAAAAGTATGAAAATGATCGTATTTACATGCACTCGTGTTAGTTATCAAAAATAAAAAAACTTTAACCCTCGAATGCATGAAGTTTTCGTTTCGTTTCGTCCCAAACAATTCGGCCATATTTGTATCTCTAAAGCGCATTACATCACGGGAAAAATACAGAAAAAAATTAAATGATCGGCATCGGAAATTTAATAATTTCCATTTTTTTAAATTGTACACCAAACGGTAACACCATGCCATTAAGGCCGCTGAATAGGATGCTTAAGGGGGTATGGGGACCACTTTTCAACTCAATCTTTTTTCTTTAAATATTGTAGATATCAATATAATAATTTTTTTTCCATAACTGTATACTGAAATACCTTACACTTTTAGATAGTCAGAGGTTTTAGTTTTAAATAATCATTATTTATTTTTAAAAAATAAAATGTGTCAAAAAGTGATGTCTCTTATTTTTGTTATAAGTCAAAAAGACTTATTTATTGGCAAACAAATATTTAGCATTTTTATAAACCGAAAAATGATATTTAACAAACTGTCCTTTACCGATTTTTCATATTTGCCATAGTTTTTTTTTTTTAAAAATTATTGAAGGTTTTTTTTAATAATTTTCACATAGTTCACTTTTTTTTATTATTAAATTAATTAAATAAAAAAATAAACTAATTTACAACTAATCCCTAAAAGACGAAATTAAAGATATATGTTTGAAAAATATGAGTAAAAAATTCTTGACACTCTATGGGCAGTAGATTTTGAGTTATATCAATTTAAAGTCAAAAAATCAATCGAAAACACGATCAAGGAGATAAAAACAGCTTTGAAGTTTATCACTTTTCCTTACTGTGAAAGCCACTCCAAAACCGATCCGACCAACTAAGGATTCCGATAACGTTATTCCCTATCTAATATTACGAGGAAATCAAAGATTTATAAACGAGGTTGGCCAAACACAGATGTCATGATTAAATAAAACTACACATCGTTCACGTTTCTAAACGCAGATATAAATAAAATTTTTGTTTTAAAATTATATCTAAAAAGTCGTTGTGTTATTTTTTATGATAATAATAATTTTTTTGATTTTTTTGAAGATTTTGTGTCCCATACCCCCTTAAGGGATCCATAGAAGTCTTAGAAATGTGCAAAGAAGGAACTTGAACAAAGTATAGTTTTTGATTCTTTTGTATGTAAAATTTTTTAAACTACTCAATATATAAGCATAAATTTTTTTATATGTAATTCTACAAGATTATTATTATAATATGAAACAAATTTTTACAAATTTATGAAACTTTAGCCAAAACTAAAACAAATGATATTAAACATAAAGCTATTTCAACACATTGTGATTAGGCTTGCGCGGCCAAAAGATTGTGAGGTCAAAATTGAAAAAAATGACCAAGAAAATGACTTTTATATTGTAACAAATATGTACAGGACAGAAGACTTATACCTACAATTCCCATTCTCAATTTAATTAAGAAATGTATTAAAAAAAATATTTAAAATCAAAATTTCAAAATTTTTTTATATTTTTTTTAGAAAAAAAGTTCTTAAAAATAATTTCTAATTCTAAAATTTGAGCTTGAGAATTTTAGGTATGAGTCTTTGTACTGTATCATATTTGTACAATATAAAGTCATTTTCTTGGGTCATTTTTTTTTCATTTTTGACCTCACAATTTGCCGCGCAAGCCTAATCACAATGTGTTCAAAATAGCTTTCATGTTTAATATCATTTATTTTAAGGTTTTGGCTAAAGTTTTTTCATGAATTTTAAAACTTGTTTTCTTAATAAATTAAATCCTGTAGAATTACATATAAAAAAATTATAACCTTGTATATTGAGTAGTCTTTAAAAAATTGCATGAATGATCAAATTATGCTTTGTAGTTCTTTCTTTGTCACATTTTTAAGACCTCCTATGGACCCCTTAAAGTTCGGGGTACGAATATTTATTTTTATTCAACTTATTACCTTTTTTTACTTTTTATATTTCTAATAAATTATACTTAAAAATAAAGCTTTATTGATAATTTTTATTATTCCTATAAGAAAGTTTGCAGAAAGGCACACAGGCACGTAATTTTAGGTATAAAAATCAGTTAGTGAAAACTGTATAACAACAAAAAAAAGAGTAAAATTAATATTTAGTTACATTTAGATTTTGTTGAACAGGAAAAAATAAGTTATGTAAAATAATTACGAATAGTAGTTACTTTTTTTGGAACATACAAAATTAATGTACAAAATAGAAGTCAATTAGCAGGTTTTAGGTACAAATTAGCCAGGTATTTATGCAATAAAAATATACAAAAAATCATTTTTAAACATAATTTTTTTAAATGGCAGAATGATGCGACATAAAACAGTTATTTTTACTCTTAAAATCCACGTAATACCCACAATCAATTTTTAAAACACTAACATCTTGTGAATTTTCGTTACAGAGATACACGGCAAAATTAGCAAACAAAAGTTGTGCTTAATGCATGATGTTTTACCAACACTGTAACACAAGTAAAAACCAACTACAAACTACCGAATTTTGAAAAGAATGATTAGCAAAAACTAACTAAAAATATAGTTTAAAATAACCCTTCTTGAACTATAATATTTTTTTCAAAAGCAATTTAATATGTATTCGATACTAAGTATTATTACTTTGAATTCTGCCAAAACACGTTAAATTCCCACAACAAGTTAGAAACTTCACTTTTTAATTTTGAATAACACTTTTACTGCCTGTCCAATTATAGAGTGTTTTATTATTAACTAAAAACTTCAAAATGGTAATGTAATAGATGAGAACAAACACAAATTTGTCGAGAGGGAGGTCTATTTTAATAGAAACAAAGGTGGTTTATTGTTAAAACTTGTTACCGAACGGTAACCACTATGCATTGAGAGGGTTAAACCCAACACATCTTAACTCATAGTCATAAAATATATATTTTTCGCCAAGGTCGGTGGCGTCAACTTAGAAAAAGGGAAAAACAATTTAAAATTGGATTTCGAATTTTATGCGGCAGGCACAAATAATATTTTAAGGGCTTACACAAGTGTCAATGTAGTCAGTCTATGTAAGTAAGTATAATAATCAATTTATTCATTCTAGTTGACCCGGAATCGAAAATTCATTAAAAAATCAATTTTGAGCTTTTAAATTTTCTAATAGCCCCGTTTTCTTCTCTTTAAAATGATAAATAAACACTTTTACCAATCAGTTAACATTAAAAGTAATATATTATTTTTTTTTTTGCGATTTCGCGGAAAAGTCCAACTTTATGTTTTCACCCTTTCCTTACTGAAACGTCCGAACAACTATGATTCGAATAATGTTATTCCTATCAAATTATTACGAGGAAGCAAAAAATACTTAGTAGCGATAAAGTTTAAGTAATGAAAGGTTTGAACTGTGAAGGACAAATTTTTCTCAAAACTCAGTTTTTGCATTGTTTCGAAAATTCACTCTTCTCAGGAAGTATAAGAAGATATGGGACAAAATTTATAATAAATGTTATGTCCATAAAGATATGGTGCCTTAACACATCGACATGAGTTTTAAGCGAAATCGGGTTCAAGGAAAGGAATTAGATTTTCAAGGAAGTTCAAGGGAAAAAGTGTTGTTTTTGTAATTTTTGATACTTGAACATAGAATTGTTTTTTTTCAGCAATTAAGAATTTACTTGTACAAAATAACATGTTAAAAGTCTTTAAAAATGTTAAATATACAGCTGTGGAAATAAAAAAAGTGCCACTAGTAATTAATTCAGCATTTGAAATTTGGACTCAAAAAGGGGCGTTGTTATTGGAAATTTTAAAGTTAGTAACATTTAACATTTTTCAATAGTGAAAGACTTAACCCCTTATGCAAATTTAGAGTCATGCAATTAACTAAGGAATGTTAATTGTTCACAAATCTCAA